>VMDR010005382.1:0-52034 GCA_007922815.1 Macrotus californicus
CTAAAGAGGGGGAGTGTGGGGGGAAGGGGTGTGCAGGGAGGAGGAGATGGGACAACTGTAATAGTATAATCAATAAAGTATATAAAAAAAAGAAAACCTAAAAAAAAAAAGAACGAGCAAAGAGAATGTAAATGAATACCAAAGAACTGCCTGTTTATGTTGTTAAAAATCAGGTGTGTGGAGATTAAAAAGGGAAATAATGGGAGAAGTGGACCCAGCTGAATAAACATTATAGAAACCTAAGAGAGAGAAGAAAAATACTGAAAACTTATCTAGTTATCTTGGGAAAGGATGAAAGAGGAAACCCTTAATATTCTCCAAGATCTGCTTCTTGTGGTGTTTTTAAAAACCTAGCCCTAAATTATTTGATATGCCTCCCATCAAAAGTTTCCTCCTCCTTTGAATATGGGTGGGCTCATGACTTGCTTAAACCAACACAAGTGATGAAATATGACCTCTGAGACCAGAATATTGAAAGGCTATATAGCCCCTGCCTGGGTATCTTGGAAAACTCACTCTCCGGGCATTCCCTCTTCACATGGTTCCTTTCAAAACCATATGATGAGAACTCAAGCCACATGTGTAAGTCCCATGGAAGCACTCTGTTCATGAATCTTAGCCAAGCCCAGCCTTTGAGTCATCTCATCGGATACCAGACATGTGAGTAAAGAAGTCTCCAGTTAGTGATATCATCCTCAAGCTGTATGAGTCCCAAGCCACCTGAGTCTTCCTAGCTGAGGCCCCAAACACTTTATGGCAGAGACAAGCTATGCCCTGTCCAACTTCCTGACCCACAAAATATACAAACACAGTAAAACCATCATTTTATTCTGATGTTAAGTTTGGGGTGATTTGTTACATAGCAACATGTAACCGGAACAAAAGTTGTCTCCTAGAAGTGGGATGCTACTGAATCTAAACCTAAAACATGTGGAATTCATTTAGGGACAAAGTGACAGGTCTCAGGGAAACAGTTGGGGAGGGGAAAGAAGAAAGCACTATTGGAAGCTGAAGAAAAAAGATTCCTTGTTTTAGAAGAAAGTTTGAGACTGTTGCCTGACTTAATGTGGACTAGAAATGTACTGGATGAACTCAGTGTGCATCTATCTGAGGAGATTTCCAGCATGTTGAAGGTGCCGTCTGGCTTCTTCTAGCCTCCTGTAATAAACTGGGCAAGGAAAGAGCTCAACTGAAGAATAAATTATATCATTTCCAGATAAAATCTGGAGTACATATAAGGGACCAGGACAGTCTTTTCAGCCAGCTAAGGCAAATCAAAGTAACAGTGTTCAATTCCAGATTGTTACCAGAACAGTATTCCTGTGTCAAAGTAAAGATGAACCCAATGGCATGACCAAAAATTCATTTGTTAAAATATCAGAAAGACATAAGGTGGTGCCACCATTTCAGTCAAACAAAATGCCTTCTGAGGATCTTGAAGACAACAGGTTTTTAAAAATTACTAAGAGTGCTGTGCCACAGAAGCCTCCTAGGGGACCAAATATAGAAGGATTTAAAGAGATTTGTGTGTGTGTGTGTGTGTGTGTGTGTGTGTGTGTGTGTGTGTGTGTACTTGGTCAATGAAATAGATAATAAACTGACATATAGGAAATCCATAAAGTTCTTAAATTATACCAACTTGGACTAAAAGGAGCCAAGACAGTACTAATAAAAAAAAGTCCTTTAGTCCCCAAACTACTATGGACAGAAAGCAAGTGGAGAAATACACTTAGTTGCAGACATGGGCTACTTCTTATGAGGAGGAAAGGATGAGTCAAAGGTCAGAACTAAGATCTTAGAGAATAGAGCTAAAAACCACAAAAATCACTTTCAGGAACCTGTTTTGAACCCTAATCAAGAAATGGACATCATATGCCAAGCTGAATTCAGAATTACTACGGGCCACTTACTGCTGTGTTTTCCCCTCTCTTGAATGGGAAAATCTACTTATAGTTATCCTATGCCTGTCTCGTCATTGCATATGAAACAGGGAAGGTAACTTGTCTCTTTAGCTTACAGGCCTTCAGATCTAGGAGCTACATCCAAGAAACCAAACTCAAGGATCCTCAACCACATCTGGAACTTAAATAAGGTTTTTGAGATCCTTGGCCTCAGGCCAAGCCTGATGGTATAATGGGAAACACTTCTGGGGGGTCTTGAGGGAGTCAAGTGTATTCTGCAGGTGAGAGAAATGCAAATAATTTGTAGGCGGATGGAATATTGTGTTGGTTTTAAAAGCATGGCCTCAAATTCTTTAATATCCTTCTTATTGAGATGTGGGATCAATCTCCCCTGGGTCTCTAGCCTGCTGGCCCACCCTGAAGATTTTAGACTTGCCATACTCCACGATTGTGTGAGCCAATTTCTTTAAATAAATGTCTTTTTATATACACACACATCCTATTTACCATGTGCAGTTCAAGCCCAAAGGTCTTCTGTTGCAGAATTCTCTCTTGCTCAGGCAGCTCTTTTGTTCTATTCAGGTCTTCAACTGACTGGATAAGGCCCATCCACATCATGAAGGGCAGTCTGCTTTACTCAAAACCCACAAATTTAAATTTTAGTATCATCCAAAAACATCCCCACAAGAACACTCAGAGTAATGTTTGACCACATATCTGGACACCATGGCCCAGCCAAGTTGACAAAAAATTAACCATCACACCAGTCCAAACTCCTGACCCAAAGAATAAAAGGGTTGTTGCCTTGTACCTTTAAGTTTAGGGTGGACAGTTATACAGCAATACAACAGTGAATACCCTTGATAGAAATTCCTCCAAAGTAAGATGTGAAGGTCTCTGGCCGGGCACCTCCATATCTGAGCCTCTGGAAGTGCCATTCACTCAGTAAGAAACTACAAATAAAACCCAAATTCCTCACATGGGCTGGTATGATTTGGCCTTGGCCCACACTCTCCAGCCTATCTGCTACAGCTCTCCCTAATGCTCCTTCTACTTCATCCACCCCTCCTGGAACACACCTAACTCTTTCTATTCTCTTTACCTAGGATGCTCTTCCTCCACCTTTTTCCCACTTGGGAACTAAGCTTAAACATTATTTTCCCTGACCTCCACTCTATCCAAAGAAATTCCAAATGGGCAAAGGAGTAACAAACCCCTTCTGCCTTCTCCATGAGAACTTAACCTTCAGTTAACTTCCTACCCCTGAATCCCTGGTAACCTAAGTAGTTGGGATGTCAATTCTATTACTAGGCAACATTGCCTGGTGTAAAATGACCTCTCACTGGTACTTTGCATCTGGTCTGGGAAGAACTACAAATGGACTGTAAGTATCTGATGGAATTCCATGCTTTGGACATCATTACTTGGTAATAAGATGCTCCTTGAAGAGATCCTGAGAGCTCTGCCTATAGGACTGTGATAACAGATACTGACTCCAATGAGACATGCAGATGCTAAGCCAGGGCAGAGCCACACCTGCTCAATGTTAAGTCATTTCCTCGTACTGGAGCTATGCAGCATGAACTTTTGATGAGAGGGATACCTGGTGTTGCCCTGGTGGCCAGTTTCATTTCTCATTCTCTGTCCTTCTAAAGTTTATAAAGCTAAGAGTGAACTGTGGTGTTCTTAAGAGCCTGAATGTTTAGTTGAATCTAAGAAGACCCTTAGAGCACCTTCCTATTTCTATTATTTTCTCTCATCACCCCGTTTTCCCTTCATGGCAACATATTTCTTTCTTTATTTTTTTGTCAATCTGAGTCCTTATTTTTTAATATAGTTTATTGATTATGCTATTATATATACCCCATTATTTTTCCCCTTTATACCCCTCTACCCTGTACCCCACCCCACCATCATTCCCCCACCTTAGTTCATGTCCATGGGTCATACATATAAGTTCTTTGGCTTATCCATTTCCTATACTATTCATAACCTCCCCCTCTCTATTTTGTACCTACCATTTATGCTTCTTATTCCCTATATCTTTTCCTCCATTCTCCCCCGTCCCCTCCCTGCCCATAACCCTCCATGTGATCTCCATTTCTGTAATTCTGTTCCTGTTCTAGTTGTTTGCTTGGTTTGTTTTTGTTTTCTTCTTTTTTTTAGGTTTGGTTGTTGATAGTTGTGAGTTCGTTGTCATTTTACTGTTCCTATTTTTGATCTTCTTTTTCTTAGATAAGTCCCTTGAACATTTCATATAATAAGGGCTAGGTGATGATGAACTCCTATAACTTGACCTTATCTGGGAAGCACTTTATCTGCCCTCCCATTCTAAATGATAGCTTTGCTGGATAGAGTCATCTTGGATGTAGGTCCTTGCCTTTCATGACTTGGAATACTTCTTTCCAGCCCCTTCTTGCCTGCAAGGTTTCTTTTGAGAAATCAGCTGACAGTCTTATGGGCACTCCTTTGTAGGTTACTGTCTCCTTTTCTCTTGTTGCTTTTAAGATTCTCTCCTTGTCTTTGATCTTTGGTAATGTAATAATGATGTGCCTTGGTGTGTGCTTCCTTGGGTCCAACTTCTTTGGGACATTCTGAGCTTCCTGGACTTCTAGGAAGTCTATTTCCTTTGCCAGATTGGGGAAGTTCTCTATCACTGTTTTTTCAAATAAGTTTTCAATTTCTTGCTCTTCCTCTTCTCTTTCTGGCACCATTATGATTCAGATGTTGGAATGTTTAAAGTTGTCCTGGAGGTTACTAAGTCTCTCCTCATATTTTTGAATTCTTGTTTCTTCATTCTGTTCTGGTTGAATGCTCATTTCTTCTTTCTGGTCCAAATCATTGATTTGAGTCCCACTTTCCTTTCCACCACTGTTGGTTTCCTGTATATTTTCCTTTATTTCACTTTGCATAGCCTTGATATTTCCTCTATTTTGCTACCATACTCAATCATTTCTGTGAGCATCCTGATTATCAGGGTAGCTATCTCTTCATTGCTTAATGGTATTTTTTTCTGGAGCTTTGATCTGTTCTTTCATTTGGGCCGCATTTTTTTTTTTTGTCTTGGCACACCTGTTATGTAGTAAAGGGAGGAAGGAGCCTTAGGTATTTGCCAGGGTGGGGCAACCCACTTTGATGCGTTGTGGTGCTGTAAGTGGGGGAGGGGTCCAAGAAGGAACAATGACGCTTGCTGAGCTCTCTGCCAGATTTCCGTCACTTCTGCCACTACCCACAAGCAAATTGGGCCCTTCTGATGCTGATTCCCAGGTGGGTGGGTTTGTGTACATTTTAGGACTCTGTGGGTCTCTCTAACAAACTCTCCTGTGAGGCTGGGAGTTTCTCCCACTGCAGCAACCCCAACAGGTTTTACAGCCAGAGGTTTTGAGGCTTTCTTTCCCCATGCTGGAAGCCTGGGTTGCGTGGTCTGTGTCACTCCCCAGGTGTTCCTCCTGCTTTATCTACATGCTAATATGGGACTGCCCAGTCCACCAGCCATCACCTCGCCAACCCAGTACTCTGCCTGCTGCCTTGCCCTGGGTCCTCTCCACCCCAGCTGCCCATCTCCGCCCCTCCTACTGGTCTGAATGAACGTTTCTTCCTTAACTCTTTGGTTGTCAGACTTCCATACAGTTCGATTTTCTGGCAGTCCTGGTTATTTTTTTGTTTTTAAATTTGTTGTTGTTCTTGTTTTGGTTGTGCAAGGAGGCAAAGTGTATCTACCTATGCCTCCATGTTGGCCGGACATCCAATACACTTAGTTTATTAATTACCTATTTGTTTATTGTCAGTTTGTCCCCTAGACTGTGACCTTGAGGAAGACAAGGACCATTTCTGTTGTGTTCTTCCTTGTAAACTCAGCACTTACCTTCGTGCCTGTCACATAGTAGGAAGTTGATAAATATTACAGGGGTGGATGGATGTACAAACAAGATTAGAGGAAGAAGTTGCCAGGACAAAGTAAGAGGTAAACAAAACCCAAACTGCAGAAGGCTTTATTGAAATGCACATCAGCAGTGAATTGCCCTAAGAACCTTGAAGAGATGCTGAAGAGTTTCAAGTTAAAAAAGAGGAAGTATATGGTTTATGTTTCAGAAAGATCATCCTGGCAGCAGTTGAGGGAAGGGGGACTGGGTCAGGAGCGATGAGAGGCAGGGGAACAACTAGAGCCCATAGCTAATAGTTCTGGTGAAAGGCAGTGGTGGGGGAGAGAAAAAACAGTCTCAAGAAATGTTTCAGAAGCACAAGCTTTGTACTCAGTGATCAATTTAGACCTGGGAAGCAGAAAAACTGAGGAATCTAGAGTGACCACAGAATTGGAACTTGAGGGACTAGGCCAACAGTGGTGAAGTTAACCTGGAGAGGGGCCCAGAAAAGGCAATGGGTCCGGGGATAGGAGAGATGGTGAATTTGATTTTGAACCTTCCAGGAGAGATGTCAACCAGAGGGTTGGAGTTAGGGAAGCTGAGCGTCAGCACATATGGGAGGGAGAGGGGGTAGTTAGGAACCATGGACATGATTGAGGCCATCCAGAAAGTATGCCAAGTGAAGTTTAAAGACCAAAGATAAAACTCAGCTGGTGCAGAAAGAAGAGCTGAATAGAGGTGCTGAGAGGGATCCTATTAGAGGTGAAGCAGAATGAGAGAAGACGTATGTTTTTGAAAACTCATGACACTGTGCTCGTACTTCTATGGTAGAATTGATTTCTTTCCTAAATAATAGTCACTTATATTTATATCTAATCTATCTAAAGTAGAGTAGAATTCTTTTCCATCTTTGAATTCTCTGAAGTCCTGCACATAGTAGGTCCTTAATAACTTCCCCATAATCTGAACTGTCTGAGAAATGGGGTGGGGTGGGGGATCACTAATTAGTTTCAATCCAGACTAATTGCTTTTTTAAACTCCCATCTAAATCTGACTCCTAATAAGTTCTGAGAATCAATGTTCCATTATTTTCTGCCACAGCGGAGTTTATCCCTGTGGCTGGGTCATTACCAATCATCGCTCTCTGAGAGGTCCCCTTTCTATTTCTCATTTCCTGATCTTTCAGCAGGATATCTTTGTTCTTGAAAGTGAAAGAAAAAAAAAATTAAGTGGATCTTTGAAAATAACAACCGGGGACCAACCAAACCAGGGGAAGAGGTGCTCTGATTCTCTCAGAAAGCCCACTCCAGGCAGAATCCATATTGCTCAAGAGGAATAAAGGGAAGGCTCCCTTTGGGCCTCAGTTGAACTGATATTTTCAGGGTATATCTGCCACTCATCAAATGCCATTTGTTGAGGCACCAGCCAAGCAGTTTACGTGTGACCCCATTTAATTATCACAATAGTGCTGAGAGGTGTGGACGATGATCAGTCCTGTTTTCCAGATAGGGAGGCTGAGACTGAGAGGTTAAGGAGCCTGCCCAGGTCATGGAGCTATCATGGTACACAAGTCTGCCTCGAAACCTGTACACATTCCCCTACAGCAGGCTGCCATGTATATCCTGTGTGTACGTCCTGCTCTGAGTCCCTGGGGACCCAGAAGAGCCTGCTTAGAAGTCACAGAGCATTCCCTGCCTGAAGCCCCAAATGTCACCAGAGTGATAATAGTGGCAAGTTCCCTCCTGGCTCTGGCCCCAGACAACAATCCCTTCTTTCATCCCTGGCACTGAGCTTCCTCCATAGAATGTTTTGTGTGCAACTGAGCAAAACAGTACCCTGAGAGCAAAGAAGAAAAGAGACATGGCTCAGGCCCTCCACACAGTGTCATAGTGTCAATGTCTTCTGATGGCACCGAGTATGCCCTTACCCAGCCCCTGGTTTTTACCACATTGGGTCTGAGCATGAAGGAACCATATCAGGAGGGACTCTCCAAACCAACACAGATTCTCTCAGCTCTCTATGTACCAAAGCAGAAGAAATCAATAGGCAATAAACTTGTAGGTGATACACCCCCCATCACCACAATCCTTTGTAAATCTTGGGGGCTATCGATTATCTTGTCCCTCATTACCCAACCTCCACTTTCATCTAGGGATGTCTAGAGTGTCCAAAGGGAGACGGCAAGGAATTGTAATGGCTGGGAATCTAGCAGGATGGGCTTCAAACCCTGCCTGTGAGACCTTGGATGTATCATCTCTTCTATCTGAGCCTCATTTTCTTCATCTGTACAGTGGGATTAATTACAGCTCCTGTCTGCTCAGATACAAGGAGCCAATGCATGGAGGGTACTTGTTTATCCCAGTCCCTAGCAAACTGTAAGACCTCAGCAAATGTAAAGTATTAGCTATTACTATTATCTTTATACAACTGACTGCAAGTAAAGAGCTCTGCAGAGCTCTAGGTAAATTGTAAGGGCAGGTATCACAAAGCCTAGGGGTGGCACAAGTACTTCCAGATCTCCAGTTCAGTGTTAGACAGGGGAAGGAGCATGGAGCAGGCTTGGGCTCAAATCCTGACTACGCCCCTTTGGATCTTGGGCAAGTTACTTAACCTCTCTGAGCCTCTTGGAGTTCAGGGTCTAATGTGAGAGAAAGGTAGTCAAATAATCATGCAAATAAATGCAAAAACAGAAATTAATATTTATGCTACTGTGAAGGAAAGAAGAATGATTCTGAGAAAACAAAATAACAAAGCAACCTATAGAGGACGGCAAGGAAGAGGATGGCAAGGAAGAGGGTAGCAAGGGGGATGACTCTCCAAGGAAGTTAAGATGAGCAGGAGTCAGGAGGTAAAGAGGGTGGAGAGTGTGTGTCAGGGGGAGCAAGAACAACACATGCAGAGACCCAGAGATGGGAAGGAAGACGGTCTGGCGACAGCAGCTAGGGGGCGGCAGCACAGAGAAGGAGGAGAGGAGAGTTCCAAACTGGAGAGGCAGGCAGTAGGCAGACCCTGTCAGTTCTAGGAATAAATGTCCTAGAGGACAGAGATTTATATCATCTCTGCTCCTTGACTTAGCCCAGATGCCCAGAGAAATGCCAAGCACATAGATGGCACTCAAAGAAATTTGCTGCACTTATAAAAAGTGAACTCGTACAACTTATTATTATTAGCAGGTCAGTCACTTAGGGGTGAACGCACCTTGCACTAAGCTCTGGTCCATGGTGAGCAATGCCAGAGGGAGAGTCCCGGGTTCTAGATTGTCAACAGTTAGGAAAGGCTGCTGTCCTCAAGCACCAACCCTGTGCACTTCTACAGGATCTTAATCCAGCCTCCTCTGTGGGCCCAAAACACACAGAAAACACTGGTGTGCCATGGCAGGGCTTGGAAAGTGAGAGGTTTTCTCTGTAAGGCAATTTTCAGGAAAATTCTATGCTCAAACAGCCCACTTAGGAGAGGTATTTATTTTCCAGCTGTCACTATATTTAAATGAGCAGCCCCATTTTATGGTGAAATGTCTCAAACACACATAGGTCTGACTCTTTTCCTTTGGAACACACACAGTACTTCCCTTCTCTCTTTCTCCCAGTTAGGAAAGTGGGGTTCAGGAATGACTTCGAGTAGGCAAACCCTGAGACCCTAAATGGGGGTCCAGTGAAGGTGAAGACATCGTATCTGTATCTAATATAAGATTGTTCACAGTTGAAGAAATGGAGGTTTAGTTTTCAGACTCTCAGGAAAATAGGTTGCCCCCTCCTGGCAACCTGAACACCCCCTAACTCAGGAATCTGATGTCAAAGGGTATATCCTCTCCATTGTCTAGGAACTGCTCTCTACCACACATTCACTGCCAATGACTGTCATGTTACCCCATGTGACCTCACAGCCAGCCTCAACTAATTGCATAGAGGCTGAGACCTGACCCAGAGGGAACCAAACCATTGACTGATGGGCAAACAATCAGATTCACTCTGCTCAGAATAAATGGGAAGAGGCCATATTCGGAGCCACAGGCACATGAACTAAAAAGTCTCGTAGCCACCTGAGACATACGTGCCCATGCAGTTCCAGACACAGAAGAGACTGAGCAGTGAGCAAAGCCAGATCACCGCTGGCTGCAGAGGGATTGGGAAAGGATATGATACTAGGGAATCTGACAGAAGACTGCACAACCCAGGGAGAGAGAATAGGGCTGAGAGAGGGTAAGTAACAGTTGGAAGGTCACACAGCTTGCAAGTGCCAGAGCCAGGATTTGAGCCCAAGCTTCACTCCAGGCTCTGAGTTCTTATAACAGCACGCACTACTCTCTGCAGGAGGGTGGCAGGGGGAAACTGCTTGGGGGGTGGGGAGAGATTATTCAGAGAAGGGGAGGTATCTGCAGAATAAAAGAAGATGCTGAAACCAGACACTAGCCAAGGGACCTGTGCTGTAGTGGTGGCATTGTCCTTTCTTGATGATGTTGGTTTGTTTTGTTTGGCGTTTAGTCTTTATTGAGTGCCTATATATATATATATATATATATATATATATATATATATATATATGCCAGGAAATGTGCCAAAGTCTCGTATCACTTATTCATGGACCATCCCACAAGAAGTCTATGCAGGAGTTATTATTAATCCTCATTACAGCTGATAAAGCCACTTGCCAGTGGAGCCAGGCTGTGAGCCTAGGTCTGTGCGTCACCCAAGACCACACAGCTGCCTGGTGTGTGACTTCTCCATCATGCTTCCATCTTGGCCATGGGGATGGAAAGAAGGGCCCAAAGGACATTTCAGGGGATGAAGGGGCCAGGCAGAGGACTACTTAAGTAGACAACCAGGGACACCCAACAGGCTAAAGGGGGGTGGAAGCTTCCACAATTCTTTGAGATAGATGAAACAAAAAAAGGAAATAACATGTCCAGTGATCACTTCTGATTTTAAGCATTTCCTGAATTTTTCTGTAACCACTACCACCTTCCACCTTTCCATTCGTATCCCATTAAAGACTTTCTGCATGTTCCAGGGCCACTGTACCTTCTCTGATGCCTTGCCAACAAAAACCAGCAACTAGATCATTATCCCTTTTACTTGACAAATGTCTCCACTCAAGTGTCAATTACTCAACATCTATTGTCCCCCTGATGCATGCAATTCATCAGTTGGAATTGTTACTTCCATGGCAAAATCTGTCTTCCTTCATTTCCCATTAATGTCTTATAACGGTGCAGTACAATCTTGGCATATCCAAGTGGGTCTTGCCCAGGGTAAGAATTCACTTTCAAAACCCTTTACATCCATCAGCAAAAATCAATGTGATTGTTAAAGGGTCTTTTACTTGTTAGGGCAATAAAGCTTCTTTAAGCTAAATGTTCTTTTTACTCCTCACCCTACTCACAGCATACCTGGTTTAAAAAAAAAAAAAAAACTAGAGGAAAGATGTTTTATTTTGCAGATGACAGAACTTCCCCTGTTTAAAAGCAATTCAGCATATAGGACTGGTCAGATTGTTCCTTATTAAATAGTCCAGAAAAACTTAATGGAAATGGTCCAAACTAGCTAACTTCAGTGGATAGAGTCATGTCACCCTGTAAATGTGAACAGTGAATAACAGGATGTTGATTTCAACGTAGCCCCACTAGAGGGGCTGAGATGACATCGCAGAAATTGAGAGATGAATGGAGGGCTGATCATGGGCATTGTTTCCCCACCTCTGACTGTCTGCTGTCAGGAAATCCAGAATTTGAGGAAATAGAGAGTGACTGCTACAGGAAGCATTTGAGATGGTTGTTTGGATTGATTGTTTTGAGTCCTTTCATTTATCCAACAAATGTTGAATGCCTACAAAGTATTAGACACTATGATGGTTCTAGGGACTTCCATAAACAAGAGACATGACGGCCACCCTCAGTGAGCTGACCATCTATGGAGATCCACATAGCAAGAGGAAGGTTTGAGATGTTACGAGCGCATATAAAGCAGAGACACAAGAGCTAGAAGAGGAGAAGCCAGAGGGATGGGGCACTGCCATCAAATACCATGTCCTATTGATTCTCATTCTGAAGTATTTCTCAGATGAGTCTCCTTCTCCACACCTCCCCTTTTGTCACTTTAGTCTAAGCCACCAATTCATTCTACTTGGACTATTGTTAACAGCTTCCTACAGAGATTCCAGGAATCCATCCTAGGTCCCCTCCCGTACACACTCCACATCACTGCCAGAGTAACGCAGAGGGGTCACTGAAGTGCACGTCTAATTATCCACCCCACTGATAAAACTCACCAGAAGAAAGAGGAGGGGGGCCCTGGGGGAGGAGGGAAAGGAGGGGGTTGGGGATGGGTAGTTGCTTCTCTCAGTCACTGTGACCTTCCTAGCAAGTGATCTTGGGCAATTATCTTCAACTTTACTTTCCTCACTGACAAACAGGAGCTGATCATAGCACAGGTTGAACTACACAACACTGCCAATATTCAGCTCTTTTTGACCTACAAGAATGCCAATTCCATATGGTTCAACTTAATGCGTTCATCATGAGGCTGTTGGAAAATGAAAGGAGATTAGCACGGTGCCTGACATAGAGGAATGCTCCATGAACGGTGGCTATTGTTCACACGATTCCTCCCTCTGCTCAGTCCTACCTTCTATCTTTGCAAAAACTCACTATGGCCATTTTGGGCATCCAGGTTGCTAGATATCTGTGGGCATTTGGCCCTGAGATCCTGAGACATTTGGGTTGGGGGAGAGGCTGGAGCAGGCACCTTCCTTCTCCCCAGGTTACAGCCGATCAGTGGAGCGATCATTATTTCTGGCCAGTTCTGCACAGCTGATGTCTGCCTAGCACAGAGGAAAATTGTTTCTGCCACATCCTCCAATAAGAATGATTTTCTTCATGCTCCGTTTGCCTACAACTGTCTTGCTGATCAGTCTCACTGTTAGCACATGGTCTACATGCTTGAAATTCAGCCAGAAGAACTGGGTGAAATTTATGATCCGCTGACTACTGAAGCTCTAAGCTATCAGATTTGAATATAAATGTTGGAATGAGGTCATCAGAAGCAACAGGTAGCAAGAGAGCCAATCTGAAAATTTACCATGCCAGAAATCCATACTTTAATCTGCTACCAAGTAAAAGCATTGATTGGACAACCTACGTTAATTAATAGAACACAGAAACTTTCCCAGCCTTTTATTTTGAGATTATAATTTTTGATGGAGTTTCAAATGCCTCCATGTCACTATTAACAGCAGCGTTTTGCCAATAACGCTTTGCTGGAACAGAACAGTTCATTAGTGCTAAAACCAATTTACTGGAATGGGCTGAAAATCACCTCGGTTTTCTCTATTAATGTATTACAAGATGAAATATTTCATGAGCCGCTGGTTGACATGCTTGACACTTCCTCTCATACTGCTTAGCTCACTCAAGATGGAAAAATCTCCATTCAGCAAATGAGATGCCAGGGACAAGCTAAAAAGTAAATCCAGGCCTTTAAAAATGGTTTACTGCCCTTCAGAATAGAGTCAGCCCCCATCTATATTTTCTAATGAACTTATCTCTTACAAGATAATCCTGGAGATAAATGAAATCATCAAAGCAAAATGCTTAAGATGGTTTCTGATCCAGAGTCAGCACTAAATAAATATTAGCTATTGGGGGTGGGGAGGGGAACATGAAGACTAGAGAGGTCAAGATCACAGACTGCAGGTCACATAATGAAGTCAAAATCCATCTCTGCCATTTCTTAGTTCGGGTGGCCTCAGGCTTAGAGCCAACCTCTTTAAACATTGGTTTGTTTTTCCCAACTCTAAAATGGGCATTATTACATTAGTTCCCTGAGGCCTCCCTGAGAAGTCACCACAGACATGGAGGCCAACAACACTAGAAATTTTCTTTTGTGTAGTTCTGGAGGCCAGAGGTCCAAAATCAAGGCATTGACAGGGCCATGCTCCCTCCAGCGGTTCTAGGGAAGAATCTTTCTGTGCTTTCTAGTTTCTAGTGGCTCCAGGTGTCCCTTGGCTTGTGGCAGCATCACTCCAATCTCTACCTCTCTGTCTGTGTATATCCTCTCCTCTTCCAGGATTGGATGAGCCCTAAAATTCAAGGTGATTTCATCTTGAAACCCGTAACTAGTTACATCTCCAAAAACCCTATTTCCAAGTAAGGTCACATTTCAAGGTTCCACATGGATATAAATTGGGGGATCACTATTCAACCCACTACATGGGGTAATGATAGAGCCTGCGTCCTAGGATGGTTGGTAAGATTAAGTGAGAAAATTGCACATAAGGTGCTTGGTCAAGAGCTGGCACCCAGTACGTGAGGCTCAGTAGGAGCTAGAGATAGATACAACTACTCTAATTTACACTTCCCAAAGCCACTTGGTTTTAAAAAGCTGCATGTTTTCCTGGAAGCACAGCTGTCCTCGCTTGGTTCTTCTGTTCACACTACCATGCACAGTCTGGGTCATTATCAGTACATCAACAGTATATTGAGTCATCATCTCTGAATGCCCTGCAATTCTCCACCAGAGGTGGCTTTCCTATGCACAGAAAACACCAAGCGCTCACAGGCCTTTCCCTGTGGAGCCTCCACCCTGCCTTGACTTCCCAGACGTCTCCAGACTGGGTCCATACTCTCTTGGACTCACGGTTTGGCTCTGCCTCCTTCTCTAGCTCCAGCCCTAACTCTGACTCCACCTATTTTTTTAATTGAAAACTTTACTTGAAAAAGTAAAATTCCAAATATTCAAGTGAGACACAAATCCACTGTTCTTGCTTTGAGGCCTGTGACTTGGTCTGTGACTTCTTTTGTGGTAGGACATTTACATGAGTTGAATTCTAGTTTCCTAGGGAACCTACATGACTGTAGCTCCAGTCATGCTGAATGATTTACAGTTCCTTTAGCATGTGGCATCTTTTTGCAATGTTATTCTGACTGGATAGAACATCCTTTCACACCTTCCTTCTCAAATGTGACCGCCCCCTAAGTCATGCTCTACTTCCAAGTCTCAGATAAGGCATCATCTCCTCCAGGAAGCCCTCCTAGTTTGAGCTGTCAGTTCTGAGTTAAGAGCCTTATTGTATATTCCTCGACTGACACAGTCAAAGCATTACTCTCTCTTCATAGTATACCTGCTGATTACGTGTCTATCTCCTTGGCCATATAAAGAGTTCAAGGTCAAGGATGGTGTCTTACCACTATCTTACCAACACCAAACCTAGAGCCAGGCCCATTGTAGAAAATCCAGTAAAGAAAGGAATCAATGAATGAATCCTCAAAGCTCTACCTACAAGAACCTGATAAATATGAGATTGAAATTATGCATGTCCTTTAACTAGAGACCCACTACCTAATTTTCTTGTGATTCTGGACACAGGCAGTGTAATTCAAACAACAATATTCCAGGCCAGAACAATGGCCCAAGTCAAGACACCATGATCCTGGAGACAAACCTTAATTTTCACATTCAATTTTTCCTTGAAAAACTACATCCATATATGTATACATGCATACATAAGGAGCACAGAGAAGCTTGGTGCTTGGCAAGCATTTGACAAGGTAAGTCAGGAAATTGCAGCTTAACTAGCTGTACAGTCTTTGAAAAAACTCTTAACTTCTTTGGGCTTCAACAGCTTCCGTGATTTAACAAGTGAGTTAGTCTAGAAGATTGACTCATGAGAATCTCATTCTGTTTCTTCGAAATTCAAATAACTGCCTTGAATTCACCACCCATACTCCAACCTCCACCCAACTAAATTTTATTAAACATACACTCAGCTTCCTTGAAAGGAGACCCATTTGTCATGTGATTCCTGGCCAGGTAGAGCATAGCTTCCAACCAGTCCTGCTGCTAAATCATAATCTCCATCACTTTGCAGGAATAAAATATTGACTGTTTACTCAGAGTCATGGAGAGTTTCAATCTGGCCTCAGCCAAAAGACTCCTGGAAAAATTGAACATTGTGCCTTCTCTAAACTCCCAAGCAAGTCAGAAAAGCCCCAGAGACTCTGGTTCTTTTAGGTTAAGGCTAAAATAACTCCGTTGAAATTTTTTTCAGCTAAACAGAAGATAGATTTATCCCCACAGTTTTTATCTCTGTTCTCCGATATTCCAATATTCAGGAATTCTTTCTGAAGCACTGGCCTAGGTTGAAGGGCAGGTGTCCTCTAAGGAGCCTGTATGGGAGTATATGATGGAGAAGGGATTTTGTGCCTGAAACAATAAAGCACCAAAGACCCCAGAATTACGAGGTTTGTGCAAAGCCCAAACATTATAGCGGTGTGAAGTCATTACATTTGCATTGTGCTTCATAGCTTTCAAGAGGTCTTATGAAGCACTATTCCACTGATAGACTCAACATATCTAACATGACATTCATTCTAGGAGGATAAATCACTCTGATTTTTTTATCATCTCTGCATATTATTCAACCAATTTAAGTACTATCAAATGGCAGTAACAGCCAAACTAGTATCTACCTCTGGCATTTATTCTGAGCTACATAATAGTATTTTCAGCTGCCAGCTTGACATCTCCACGTGAGTACATACTAGTATGAAATCTAAATCAAACTTTCAACTAACCCTATTCCCAATTTATCCTCTTCCCATCTTTGTCACCTCATTAAATGGCACTACTATCCACCCAAACACTCAAACCAAACACCTCGGAGACATCCTAATGTCCACTTCCTCATCCCTCATGTCTGATTCATCAGCGAGTCTCACTGGTTCCACCTTCAAGGTACATATCCCGGGCCTGTACACTCCTTCCACCCACCTGACCCAAACCACCATCATCTGTCTCCCGTTGGAATGACTGCAGTAGCCGTCTTGCTCCCCCATCATGCATGTTCCACTCAAGGACCAAAATAATCTTTGAAAAATGTAAACCATATCATGGCACTTCCCTGCTTAAAAGCCTTCAGTGATAGCCCATTGCACGTAAAATCAAGCTCAACTTCTTCACGGCTTCAGAAGCCCCAGGTGTGTCTAGTCAGATCATGTCAGAATATTCTCCTCCTGACTCAAGAGGAACCAGATGCCCTGGTTAAGCCGTAGCCCACCTTGTTTGCTGACCCCCATCTGTCCGAAAGCCTGGCTCCTTCTCATCTGCAATGTTATCCCCTCAAAGAGCCTCCATGATCGCCTATCCAAAGCAGAATTACTGCATGTCCCCATTACTTTCTACCGCCCCATTCCATTTTCTTCACAATATTAGTATAATTGGAAGTTAACACATTTATTCATTTACTACTTTATTATCTTCCATTCCATACCCCTACTAGAATAGTAGCTCCAAAGCAAGAGAGATCTTGCCTCTATTGTCATTCTGATCACCTCCTACTCACCCCGTTGGTGAAGGAGGGATCCTGACCCTTAACAGTAGGAGATGGCCGAACAGATGACATTCTGGCACTGGTCAGGTGAGATCGACATCAGTTATTAGCCACGTATTAGCCACAGCCTGAGGAGAGGACACCACACACCAGGCAGGACCACACAGCATTGCACTCAGGAACAAAGTGAACCAGCAGGAGCTGTGAGCAGCAAGCTTTGTAATGACCCAGGTGAGGTGACCCCTGCTTTCTCATCAGGGGATATGATTGGCTTATTTGAATAATTTCACAAGTTAGCAGGGAAAAGCCTATTCAGTTAAGGATGGGGTGGAGTGCAGCTGGTCTGACCGGTGGGGGCAACCTAGCTGAGTGGGGAGCCTTTCCCACTGGGTCGGGGCACATCTGATGAGAGTAGGGGGACTCATGGTTAGGCCTTTGGGGGTCTGTGAGGCCCAAAGATGTCAGGGCAGCACTTAAGATTGTAGGCTTTACAATACACTAGTCTACTGGTTTATGTTCAGTGCCTGGAACACAGCAGGTCCCCAATAAATACTTAGTGAATAAAGGAATGAGTCCAAATAATAGATCTTCCCTCTTTCCACCTTTGGTTTGACCATTCAGACACTTCCAGAACTCAGAGTGTAACATGGGTGACTGGACGGGTAGTGAGTGTGGCTCAGCTTCCCCAAGTGTTACTTCTACGAGTGAGTCCTCCTTCAGTTTCATCACCGAGCTGGCTTTGTTTCTTTGGTACAGTAGTGGCCCTTTATCCACAGTTTTGCTCTCTGTAGTTCCAGTTCCACGGGCCGAAAATATTCAATGAAAATTCCAGAAATAAACAATTTACACGTTTTCAACTGTGCGGCATTCTGACAAAGGATGAAATCTCGTGCCATCCTGCTCGTGATATGAATCATCACTTTGCCCAGCATATTCACACTATATGTGCTCCCTGCCTCTTTGTCACTTACAGGATGTGTCATCAGAAGGTCAATAGTAGCCCAACGCTGTCACAACACCTAAGTCATTCACCTCGCTTCATCTCATCGAGTAGGCTTTGTATCATCTCCCATCATCACAAGGAGGGTGAGTACAATACAATATGATACTTTGAGAGAGACCATGTTCACCCAAATTTTATTACGGTATATTATTATAATTATTCTATGTTATTACTAGTTTTTGCTAATCTCTTAGTGCACCTATGTTATTAAACTTTATCATAGGTATGTATGTACAGGAATCAATCATAGTGTATATAGGGTTCGGCACTATCTGGGGTTTCGGGCATCCACTGGGGGTCTTGGAATAGTATTTCCCATGGATGATGGGGGACTACTCTTGCTGTATTCCATGTAAACTGGAAGGGTAGTATTCACAAAGAAAAAAATAAATGCAATGTTTTGTTTAAACTACAAATGAACAAATGTTATGGATGAAGAATGAGACTTCTATACAAATACCTGTTCATCTCTTTCCTTTATTTTTCATCTGAACTGTTGTACTCAAAGGCGCCCCTGTATCTTTACAACATGGTGACGTGGTCAGACCCCTTTTTTTAATATTCACCCATTTGCACTAGAAGAAAATGAAAATGTGATGTTCAACAGCCAATGAACAATGACATGTTTTAATTAGATGTATATTGCAATGGTTCTTTTAACATGAAAGAAGGGCTTACTCATGAGAAAATGATTTGAAAAACACAGAGCATAAGAAAGAACAGAATAATTACTCATAGCCTCATCATCCAAACACAGCCATTGGAAGATTCTTCTGACATCTCTTTCCAGGCCCAGTTGTTTTTAACAGAGCTGGATTTACACTACCTACATACAACAATGTGCCTTATTTTTAGTTAACATTACAGTACCACCATTTCTGATGTTATACCCTTAAAAACAGAATTTTTAATGACTACTATAATCATATCAATTGGATGAAACTTAAGTTTCTTAGCTATTTACCTACACTTAGGTATTTAGGTTGCTTGCAATATTTTAACAGTGCTGCGCACATTTTTATTCTTAAAGGTTTAATGATACTTAGGATAATTTTCTTATGAGAAATTTTCAGAATCTCTGGACTAATGTTAAAGATATGTTTAAGGTTTTTAAATCTATATTATCAAATTGTTTCCCAAAGTAGACATGGCAAATTATTTTTTTTTAATGGTTTGCTTTTAAATAGAGAGACTTTGACTTTGGCATCATCTACTCTGTTCCTAAGTATTTCCTGACAAAATTCAAGACAGTCTTTCAGCCTTACCTTTCATTTCTATCCTGTGATATTCCCACCCACGAATTTCCGGTACTCATCACAGAATTCTCAGTCAATGCACTTTTCTGCTACAATGTGTAAAAGTTCACAATCTGGTCATGTGATATGGACAACAGTTCAGTCCACAACTCTGGATATCAGGATTAACCAATCAGAATGCCAATCTCTTCATCCTCTGGACACATCACAGTAAATAACAGCCCTTCCTGCCAACAAGGGTGCAAGTACATGTTAAGGGCAAAAAAATCAACATGGAAGAAAAGATTCTGGGAATTGATTTGGCCTGGGATGAAATTAAAAACTCAGTTCAAAGAGTTTAAGTAATCTGAAAGAATATTTGCTTCTGGTATGTCAAATATAGCCCTGTCTTCAATGCAAAAAATATGAGTTCTGAGGATTCCTTTATCTCCTCAAAAGAAGCACTGCTTAATAATGTGGCCTGAAAGCAAAGAGCTTAGAGAAGAGAAGCCCAGGCTTTGTGTAAATGTAAATCACTCAGCTATTCAAAGTGATGGAGATTTCAGGCCCTAGATCTTCGGCAGTCCCAATCCAATCCATGAAAACCAATGCCTGCACCTTGAAGTCAAGGTCACCAAATGGCTTATTTGTTGAAGAAAAACAGCATGGGTCAGCCTAAGTCACCAGCCACTGTTTGAGTGCTCCCAGGCTGAAACCAGAGCCTTGAACCCCCTCTCCCCAGATAAAGGAGTGAGGGAAGCAACAGGGTCCCCTTGAGCCACTATCACTGTGACACTGGCCCTTCTCCTCCGTAACTGCTTCCACTGGGCGCTGAGTCTGAAAATGACCTCTTTCCATTTGTTTCTCTACTTAGATGTGAGCCTCTAAAAGCTTCCCTATGAAGGGCAGTCTAGATCTATGCACCAAAAGTCTCCAAAGAGCTCAAATTTCTAAGGAAATAATCTGCGGTATGTACCCTGATTGAAGCACCAGGGCTGTTCATTGCAACTCTACTCATAGTTGGAAACCACAGAAACAACCAGAAATGGGAAGCTTATTGAATAAATTATGATCATCCATCTTACAGTACAATGCCCTGTGATCTCTAAAAATTAGGTGACAAAATGTTTAGTGATATTTTTTAAAAGCAGGCAACAAAGCAATTGTATAACTGCTTTGGCCTTAGAAAAAGACAGTTAATATGGCAGCTTGAGGACACCTGGTCACCTTTACTTACTCCCCAAATCTTATTGAAATAATAATATACATGATGATGAGCCTAAGAACTGGAAAGAGTGGGATGCATTCCTGCACACCGTGTCCCAACTGGTACCAGTGAAGTTCACCTGAACGCTGAAACTAGAAATGTGTTTACTAAGGAAATTGACCCATCTCCCTAAGGGAGATCCAGCACTTCTAAGAAGACTATGTTCCTGTCCCTCAGGAGAGCCCTACTCATGTTGTCATTGGGGTGGGCCTGACCAGCCTGCCTGCCAGCTCCACTCCCACACTTCCTAAAGCCTATCAGATCACACACACACACACACACATACACACAATAAGCTCTCCAGTTCAGAGGTGAAGCCTAATGGAAAAACAGATCCACACTCATCAAAGGAAACCCACACCAGTATCTTCAAGGAGACCTTCTCTAATCTTGAGACCAATTGTGTTATCTGTTCTATAATAAATATCAATAACCACTTTTTCATTTAAAAAAATCAATCTACAGACAAAACTTAGATGATAAGGACAGTTACAGGAGAAAATGGAAATGTTATAAACCTTGACAATGTAAAATTAATGGCAGGAGCAGAGATGGAGGTGAGTCCTAGGGCCCTAATATGTTTTTCATCTTCCTTAGTGGGCAATCAAGAGATACCATGTAAAGGAGACGAAAAACAGAGGCTTAAGAGCATTATTGAAGGTGTAAAGGAAACCAGTAAAATAACTAGTATTAGTGATAGAACCACCAAAAATTAGGACAAGCTAAATTCCTTATATGTCAATACATGGATATTTATTTATTAGAGTCAGCATCGATAGAGTCAATAGACACGGCATCTAAAACTGATAACCGAGAAACAAGGATATTGGCACACAGTTTGGAGTTAAGGGGGTGGTCACTAGAAGAACTTAACACAGAAAGGGCTCCAAACTGTGGTTCTAAGTTGGTACCTCTGCTGCGTGGGCTTGAGGATGGGGATGCAAGAAAGTTTTGACTCTCTAGTCCTTGATTTGCATAGCACATACATGTTTTAGTTGTTCAACGATAACATCATTTTAAAACAAAATGGAGCTATGACTAGCAGGACACACATCAGAAATTCTCTGCCTGTCTACAAATTGGAGTCAGCAGGGAGTTCTGCAAAGTTCTGGTGCCTAAGCCCAATCCTCCAGTTCGGATTTCATATTGGATTGTCTAGGGTGGGCCCAGGCGTGGTTAAATAAAGGTGCCCTGGGTAACTTCAATGTCCTGCCAGGGCTGAGAACCACCCCCTCACCTTACACAGTGGAAGTGCAGTATTATGACCTTCTTTCTAATGTCTTCTGTCTCCTAAATTTTCAACAGCTATCTATTGAGCACCTGCTGTGGTAGATGCTGGGGATCTGGTGGTGAGCAAGACAGCCCAATACACCAGGGAAATTACTGCGGAGAGGGGAGGGAGAGGCAGTTATTCACCAAATGACTCATTCATTAATTCATTATAATCACTGCAAATGCTACACAAGAAAGAAAGGGTACAATAAAACCATGCACTACTTTCGTAAACAGGAGGAAATAAATAAATGACACTTAAATCCATCCTCATTTTTTAATCTCTCGGTCACTCTGCTGCTCCTTTTTCCCAGAGACTGAAGGTCAGCAACTCTGTCCTTCCCAAAGCCACCATTAGGAGCTATAATTCTATCTCCAAGCAAAGGCTGGAAACCTGCCCCTCAAGCCATCAGAAACTACAACCATAAAATCTGTGTCCCAAGACCCTGGCAACTGGCCAGAGTGATTGCATGCGGCTTACAGCTCTCAACCTCTGCAATGAGTGGAAAGGGTGAGCAGAGGGCGTGAAGGCGGAGACCCCAAAAACACACCTGCAGTGTGGTTCTTATATGGCACAGGCCTGCAGTTAGGGCTTCTTTTTGACATTTCCATGGACTTCTCCCCGACCATAACCATCCAGGAGAACTAAGGAAGCAATGAAAAGTATGGATCTCATTAGCCCAGAATGGCAGAGGATATTAACTGATAGCTAAGAGGGGGCTGGCCATAAACCTGGGGCTCTCAGCATCCACAGTAATCACCCTCTGACCTTTTGTGTTCTCTCTGATAACAGAAAAAGAAGCAAAGTGATTCTTTTCATTTTGCCAGTTTATGTTTGCTAGAGGGGAAAAAGAGTGAAAACTTTAAAAATCTTCCTAGATATAAGCTAAGACTATAAAATGGAAAGTTATAGAAAATCAGAGCCCTTAACTGAATCCAACCACAATAAAGAGCAATAGACAAGGCTAAGGGCAGACGGTAAACAAACACAGGTGCGTCCTGTAGTTCAATTACAGGGGCTGACAGAGGCCTGATGCAGCCGAGAGCCTCACGCCATGGCTATCACAGTGATTAACTTGATTAGCAGCAATGACAGGCTCCTTGCAGGGAGTTGCCTGCCTTTCCCTCCTTATCTCGTTTTTACCGTAACCATGTTTTTTATGTTTACAGGCCAATTTGATGCTGCCCTACACTTTCAGAATTGAGTTCTTCAGATTTATGGCATAAAAGCTTTCAAATGGTTGTGACGACCAGGCCTCCTCGTGCAAATCCCCACTGTCCTCCTCTCTACCTGCGACCCCATGGGTCTACCAGGGGCTCTCTTGGCCTGAATCCCAAAGGCTAGGGGCCACACAGTCTCCAAAAGACACATCTTCATTGTGTCCAAGGAAGAACCAACTGTTCTTCCAACTTTACCTCATCCTCTGCCCCCTCAGCCAACCAATTGTCTCTGTAAATACTTCCCAAAAGTCCTTTTATCAACCCATCCAGGGCTCGAGTCCTGTTAGAGCTCTGGTTTTCAGTGGGGAAAGTAATACCCCCTAGAGGGAGCTCTGAGAACTTGTGGAGATGATTTTGAGTGGCAAGGTGGATTCTCGGGACACAATTGGCCCTTGGTGAGCACAGAGGTTAGGCGTCCTGCATTGTAAGGGACAGACCGACACACTTTCCCATGTACCACAGAACTCAGAGCTGGCCTGCCAGACATTCTCAGTGGCAAATAATAACAAAGATAATAATTTCACATGTACATACAAAGTATGAAACAAAACTAAGACATATAAGTGGAGAAAAGATTGTACTTTGTGCCATTCAAACTTGACCAAAACCTCTTTAGCATTTTGGAAAACTGAGTCACAGAGAACAACACGCCTCATGGTATTCAAGTCACCAGGACAACAGATCAGCCTCAGTAGATGTCACACTCAGAGGCAACTCCACGTACCTATGCATTTTTATATGCTTATAAGCATTCTGATGTGGCCCCCATCCAAAATGTCACTATAAAGAAAGAGCATCAGTAATACCCAGTTGGATGTTGTCATCGTTCTTTTAAATCTCAAAATCCATTAGAAGTTGATTTGAGAGCTGTTACTTCATATTGTGTACTCCAGCATAATTGAGCATTTACATATTGAAGTACCTATTATTATAAATTGCCTCCTTCTATCTCTCCTTTATTTGAGGGCAAGATTTCCTTTGATGCTATGGGTTGATGTGGGTTGTGCTATCTGTATGTTTTTCACAGGAGTAAAGAGGTTGTTGCACAGTATTTGTTATCAAACAGGAACATCTGGTCTAATCATTTCTGCCTTGTAGATGAGCTATAGTGTTGTTTATATGCAAAAACCGGCCAGGCTGGCACTGAGCTCTGACTTGTGGGTGCCTGTAGCCTCCCGACCTGACAGTCCAGATTCTACACCCTCAGCCACTGGGCTTGCCCTTGGAGCCTCAGACAGGATCTTAGAATCCTTTTCCATTCCTGGATGTTCTGCCCCCTCCAGCCACTGCCCACCCCATCCCTCCAACCTTACTTGGCCTGCCTGGACCACTGTGCTCCAGCCACCTCTCCTTCTCACTGTTTCTCAAACACCATGCTCCTTCCTAGCTCAGGACCTGTGTAGTCCAGGACCTTCCTCCCCCTGGACTGTTTCTGGCTAATCCCCATTGATCCTTCAGGTATCACCACTGAGAAACTCTCCTGACTCCCAAGCCCAGGTCAGACCCTGCCACCTGTTGCTGTTCCCTGCACAACAGTGGTCACAATCATAATAAACTATGTGATTACATGCTGGACATCTGCCTTTCTTGCTAACTCAATGCTCCATGAGTTCTTTCTAACTCCTTCCTCACTATATCCCCACACCTAGAAAATGATGACTATAGCTGGTGCTTAATAAGCACTTACTGATGAGTGAGTGAATGTGAACATAAAACCCAAACTCATTACACAAAGTTCTTAAGACAATAACAGGCTTCCCTCTGCCTCCCTGTGTGATCAGCACAATGGAAATCTGCACCAGACTCCCTCAGAGGAAGAACCTTTAGGAAAATCTTTACCAGGGATGTCAGCTTCCTGGGGCAGGGATTTGGGCCTATTTCATTCACTGATATAGCTCCAGCACCTGGCACAGCATGTGGCCCACAGAAGGAGCCCAATTACATGCTCACTGAACCAACCAATCAATCAGCCACAGCTGGCCAGACACTGGCACTGGTTTCCTATTGATAACATCAGAATGTTGGTGCAGAGGTGCACTTGGGATGGTTTTGAAAGAGAGATAATGGTCCAGCCGAGGCAGAGTTGAATTTTCCAGGCTTTTGTGGCTGCCCATACCTCAGCCCAGCAGGCTCGGGGCAGAATCACGCACTGCAAGCACAATTATCTCACCCTCATCAGCGGCTGTCCCAGCTTCAGCTGTGCAGATCACTCTCCCAGGATCCCATGAGCTCCCAAAACTCTCCTGGAAACTCCCTGATGGTTGAAATTAAGGTACCTTGCCACTTCAGAGCTGTCCCTTCCAAAAATGTCAAGTCAACCAAAAACTCACTCTCCACCAAGTCCTGCGGAGGGTCTGAGCATCTGAGCAGCACATGGACTCATGGGGCCAAGTGACCCCAATATAGATGAACCCCAACAAACCACAAAGGCCTCCACTCACAACTCACAGGGGAGCTCCAACCAACCCCAGCCCTGATCTCCAGAGTCATTGCCTTAAGCAAAGAGATTACTGTGAGCAAATCTACATGAAAAGGCTCCTGCTGGGAAGGATGAAAAGAGAGTGAAAGGAAAACAGAGCTTCGGATAGTCAGACAGCGGCCCGAGGGAAGCAACCTCGTGCAGGATGATTTCCCTGGTTCCCTTCTCTGTCCAGACAGCCAGGAGGGGCTAACACCTTCAAGGTTGAGTAGACCCTCCCCAGGCTTCTTCCCATTTAAAAATCTTCAGACTGGAGGGCTGGCCTGGAACAGAGGATACCTGCCCTGTTCACACTGAGATAGCCATAAAGATAACTTGTTCAAATTAATATATAAACAAAACAGTGACTACTGCCTAGGGAAAGAGGCTTCCATGCTACTACTCTCTGTCTAGACACATGGCCCCAACTTCACTACATTCCCCCCAAATCACGTCATTATAAATTGTTATATATTGAATTATAGTCAATTTTTTGAATCCACCAAGTTCTTAGCTTCCTCTGTATATGACACCCCATCTGTCTAGAACATTCTTCCCCAGGTTTCAGCTTAAAAGTCACCTCCTCCAAGAAGCCTTCCCAGACCTCCCTGGCAAAGGTCAGTCCTCCTCATCCCTCTATCTCAGCAGCATGTTTGTTTGTTTTTTATGGTGCTCATGATAATATGAAAGTTTATTACTTACTAGTCTGATGAATTCTTTTCCTGCATTTTTCCCTACTAGAATTCAGCCAGCACAAAGGTAGGAGCCATGTCTCCCAGTCTCCCTGCTTAGCTCAGCTTAGCACCTGGCACTTAGTAGGTACCCACTCAATCATTGTTGAATACGTGACTGAAACTGTTGGGGACGCTTGCTACTGAACTGAACCATCCATTTATTCACCACGGGCCAGAGACTATGCTAGATGCTTGAAACGTATCATGCACCATTTCGTAAAGCAAATGATGACAGGTTCGCTTCCCTCTAGCTTTGCAAGTTGTGCCTGGGGTGTATTTCTGAAATGGGGACAGTTCAGGTAAGGTGTCTCACTGCTTGTGTCATGCATCATCCATGTGTGCACACACATGTGCGCACATGGATGATGCATACACAGGAAGCCCCTGTAACTCCCGGGGCTCCCCAGGAGACAGGGCCCACCAAGCAAAGCCACCCATGCAGCTTAACAATTACCACTACCGCCTCCAAACGGCACAGTGTTGGCATGGAAGGCAGCATCTTCAGAATCAAGCATTTCCAGCTTAACCGGACTGTACTTGTGATGGCTAATTTTACATTTCCACTTGGCTGGATCACAGTACCTAGATATATGAGTAGATGTTTTTCTGGGTGTTTCTGTGACAATGTTTTTGTGTGAGTGCAAAATATCATTGAATACTTCATAAAGCAGACTGCTCTCCCTCCTGTGGGTGGGCCCCATCCAATCAGTTGAAGGCCTGAATAGCAGATGACCTCTGGACTTGAACTGTGGCATTGGCCCTCTGGGACTCCAACCTGAAAACCCACCCTGCAGATTTTGGACTTGTCAGCCTCCACAATCATTGATTCAATTCCTTACAATAAATCTCTTTCTATATATAGAGAGAGAGCTACATGGAGAAAGAGAAGGGAGGAGAGAGATACACACACATCCTACTGGTTCTGTTTCTCTCAGAACCCTAACACGCCCCTGAAGGGCTCTAGCCTTCCACATCACAGCCAGCCCCAGGCACACGAGGAAAACTGGAAAGGGGGGAGAGGATGGCTGGGCCACAGGCCTGCTGTTATGAGACACTCTAAGGTGAGAGCCCAGAACACACAGGAGGCACCATGAACAGAGTTGCAATGATGAGGGGCCCTGGGATGGACTGAGTTAGACAACGACGTGGATTTGAATCCATTTACTCAGGCATAATTTTGGGCAAGTGGCCTTTTCTCTCTGAGTGCCAGTTTCCTCATCTATAAAACCGGAAGGGTTGCCACTACTGGGTCATTGAGTCATTTGTTAATCACCTGGACTGATCCCCACCTAAGCCCCCAACAAGACCATTTAATGGTAAGCAAGCTTGAGAGGACACCTCTGTGCAAACGAGGGACCCTTGGCTGGTCCCAAGGGTCCCTTGCTCTCCTGAGGTCAACCAGAAGTCTCCCTGCCTTCCTCCCTGGAACAGGGACAGGAAGGAGTTGCCAGGGGTAGCTCTTTCCTCTCCGGAGAGTCCATTTTAGTGGCAAACAGGCTGGTGAGAAGCCATCTCAGGACTCAGTGCTGAGCAGGTAACAGCCAATTTCTCCAGCAAAGAATTCAATAACAAAAAGGCAGGGAGTGTTTTGCATCATCTGTAGCATCCCTGGAGAGAAGCCATCAGGAGACTCGGTGCTGACTCCAGGGGCACCTCATATAGCCCTTCCATTATTGACAGCTACCCTGGCAGCTGCTGAGAACGCTGGGTACCATTTGTGTCTTTTAGGTTCAATGGAATTGGTACTTTTATCTGATGGTTTTAAATTATTCATTCCTTTCTTAAAAAAAAAAAATCAGCCACCCTCCTGCTTATAGACATCCCAAATCAGATCAGGAAGTAAGGGATGCTGCACACGTCCCGTGAAGGTGTGGGTCCCTGCACGATCCCTCAGACACATAGCAATCTAATTCGAGTGGGACCAAGTCCACGTGTGCCCTGCAACTGAACTGGTGGGTATGGAGTTCCTATTTCTTCACCCGTTAAGTACAAATTCACTTTGGGGAAAACCTTGTCTTTGAATTCCACTTGAATGTTAAATCAGTTTTAAAGAAGCAAGGAGGCTCCAAGGACTGCATCTTGGAGGTTTGTTTTGTTTTAAGTTTCACTGCTTCCCACCACCAGCACCACCTCCACTCCAGCCTCATACCCTGCTGCCCTCCTCTTCCAGGGTGAAATGAAGCCGAGGCAGCTGTGGGGTGTGCATCAGGCCCATAAGCTACACACAGCTGTGCCCAGGGAGAGGCTATAGACACAAGATCTGAGGTTTGGGATTCTACCGGCAGCAAAAAGCAGATCTCTAAGAGCTGGAGTGAGCTGACCAGACTTTTTTCCAAGTCCCACTTGTGGGGACTCAGGAGGTCCCCAGATCAGCTGGGAGAAATGGAAATCTGACAGCGTCAGAGTGTACGTGCTCACACTTCATGTATACACGCATTCTGCACTAAAGCCGCTCTTGGCACTCCCCCCTACCCCTGCCCAGCCCCACTTAGCCAGATCCATTTCCCGTATTCAAAGACAAAGGAAGTGGCCTCTCCTTGTGGGATGTGGAGACCACAGTGAAGGAGGGGCGTCTCACAGCTGACTCTGTATCATGCTCATTTTGATAAGGAGCATCACTGTATCCTCTTTCCTGGGAGGTCATCAATGCAACAAGAGATCTGGGGGCTGTGGCCAGGAAAGAACCCCCATCATTCAGTAGGTTTGAGGACGCAGTACAGAAAACATGGAGATTGTGGACCCTGGACCCCCTCTCCTCTCGGAGCCCAGCTACAGATTCTGACACAGGATGTGTGGCCCAGTTGTGGCATAAGGAAAAACAATGATGGTCTGTAAGACTGTCAACTCTGCCCCCCAGAAAAGCATGTAACTGGAAAGTACTTCATATTAAGAACAAAGGGTAAGAAAATTTTACTTGAAATTCCAAGAGGCAACTTTATAAAGAAACACGAAATCCTTGCCTAATCAACAAAACAAACAAGCAAGCAAAATATAACCAGAGACATTGAAATTAAGAACTGACAGTAACCAGAGGGGAGATGGGAGGGAATATGGGGGAAAAGGGGGGAGGGTTTTCAGGAACATGTGTAAAGGACTCATGGACAACACCAAAGTGGGGTAGGATCAAAGGTGGGAAGTGGGGATGGCTGGGGTAGGGCAGGGGGAGTGGTGGGGGTAAAATGGAGACAACTGTACTTGAACAACAATAAAAAATTATGAAAGAAAAGAAAAAAAAGAAACATGAAATCCAACAACAGCATCTGTTTAAAGACTCTGATGACCCTTTACTCATAAACAATATTTCATCACACACACACAAATCTAGGGACTGCAGGAAGAAGCATTCGAGATAGAACATTCTAATCTCATTTGGCTAGCAAAGAGATATTTAAATTCTTTACCCATTCGACCAAGATTCGCAGATGTCTACTGTGGGCGCGACACTGTGTGAGAAATCAGAATGAATCAGATGGATCCTCATGGAAATGATGTTCCATCAACAGAAAGAAGACATGTACAAATAACATCAAACATAATTTAATAAGAGCTGAAGTCACCTGGAGGAAGAAAAAGATGTTTCACGCCATCATCTCATGGGGAAAAAAGGCAAGACCAGACCTGGGGAAAGTCTGTCTGAACCCTAACCCGCTTGACATGCACACCAACAAACCCAAAGACATCCTGAACCTCCATGAAATGGAATCTTTCACAGTCCCTATTTTTAGAATTTCTCATTGCTTTTTGCCGTCCTGATTTTTCACAGAGATGTACACCTCTTACTTTCCAGATTAAACACACACACACACACACACACACACAATCAGAACTTGAAATATATGATCAATGCCTGACCACAATGACTTCATGGGACCCTGTGCCTTAAATGCATGATGGACACACAGCCAGGAAGTGAAGGGCAATCCAGGGCATGGCCATTCTCATCACCTCTGGAAGAGCTGGATAGGTGGTCCTGGCTTATGCCTAGGGATCTGGCTGGTCCACACTGCAGTCAAGGCTGCTGCTAGACAAAGGCACATTTCACTGCAGGTCACTTTCGGAGGGATTCCTCCAAGAGTCTTTCAGTTCTGTTCCTGGGGAGTTGATATTATGAAAGGTTATCACCCCCACTTTCTATCCTCACTTCCTACATGGCAGGGAGTAAGGTACATTGGTTGGAAGAATGGACTCTGGCCTAAGACTGTCTGAGTTCAACTCCCAGCACCACCACTTAGTAGCGGTGGGATATGGGGCAAGTTGCTTAACCTCTCTGTGCCTTTGTCCCCTCTGTCCTGACCCACAGAATTGCCAAAAATGCAATACACTTGGCAATGGTAAAAGCTCTGCATATTTATATTGAGCTATTTCTACCTACCAGATAGGTTAAGCTGCTTTCCAAAACCACATAGTAAGTTAGTGGCAAGCTTAAAACAATCCAAGTTTCGTATCAATCAATTAATTCATGGGACTTCTGACTGAATTTTGTTGCCTCTTTTTGATCCCTTTACAGAGGACTCTGGTAAAACTCCCTCTCCCATGAACAGGACCAGCCATACTTGTATGACAGAAAGCCACTTTCCTGGCCATAGCTGTTCGGTCGCCTGAGCTGGTCAGACTCCGTCCCTAGGAATCTGCAATGAGAGTCCAGTTTGTCTGGCTGCTCTGCTGAACAGAGCCCATGTGAACTCACGAATTGTCGGTGGCAGCCGCGTCCTGCCATGTAGACAGGGGAATAAAACAAGCCGGCCACCAATGAGAAAGGAAAATGGGCTAAGGTGCAAAGAGGCAGACATGCAAAGGAGAGAGAGAAAGGCGCTCCAAAGTCCGCAGAAGCTCCTGAAGCCCAGCTGACTCCCTGACCCCAGAGTTCCTGAGATGCCCCTGCAGTCACAGCAAATCCTATTCTTTCTTTAGGCTGCCACGATCGGTCTCTAAACTTGCAACCACAGAGTCCTGAGGCGTGCAAGGAGACGCCTAATTTCCTACTGCATCTGCGCAGTTCAAGAATCATGGGGATCAGCAAATGAGAATCTGGGCACCAAACAGTAGCAGTTGCCTGGGAACTTCTTTGGATGTCAGTGTCTTGTCCCCCTTTCTCGTGGAGCAATTAGAAACACCCTAAGAATCCTGGAAGGAATATGAGCATAGTGAAAAAACGTGAAAATAAAAGTCTGGAAGGTCCCAAGGAGGCAGAGTGACCTAGAGTAAAGGGCATGAGCACTGAAACTAAAAATATCTACTGTGTGAGCTCCAGGAAGCTATCTAACCTCTCTGGGCTCCAGTTTCCCTTTTGGGAAATGAGATAAGGTATCTCTGAGGTTGAAAGAACTAAGGGATACAAATTTGCATATATTAGGCATGCATTAAATAGTAACTATTATTATTATAGGCTATAACTATGTATTAATTATCTGAATATATTGTAAATAAAATTAACATCCCCAAATGTTATTTTATTACGTAAAACACACCTATACATAATAAATCATTGTTAATCTGGTATGGACCACTCAACTAATGTTTAGGAAAATCAAAGGCATTGTTCAGGGAGTCTTCTAACCAAATCTGTAGAAAAAATCAAGCAGCAGGACACTGACTGCCCCGGCAGAGGCCACGTGTTGCTAAATCTCCTTGAGCAACATTCAAAAATTTTGGAGCCTTGGACAGAGAGGAGGGGAGGGAATCAGGTTGGGAAGTATAAAACCCCTTTCACCAGCAGCTTTCTGTAGAGTCAGTTTGGGGTTCCTTAGAACGTGGTGACTGGAGAGGCACAAACCCAGAAAGGCAGGCCTGCCAGCTCTTCTGAGCCCTGTCTGTTGGCAGACATTACTAATCAATCATGATGCGTTTCCTGCTAAACCTAGACAGTAGCATGGAATCCTTCACAATTCAGCAATTCAGGCAACTGTAAGCAATTAGCTTGAATTGGCGGGCTCTGGTGCACGGATTTGCTGTCCTCGAGAGAGTAAAGAACTGCTCTGAAGCCATGTTCCTTCAGGTGCCAGGAAATCAGGGCAGAGGTCAAAGGCCTATCTTCTGTAGCCCTGAAGCTCCATAGTCAAAACCTAGATATATTCATGTCTAAAGCATCCATTTATGTTGACACTTTTGTCTTCACCAAAAACAAAACAAAAAACAAAAAAAGCTTAAGAAGCATTCTACGAATTGCCTCATTAAAAGCTGAAGTAAACAGCTCCTCCCCCTCTCCCACTGTTGAGCCTGATGGATATCGTGATGTGCCCCCAGATCCTCCTTCAGTAATGAGCATCTTCCTCCCTGAGCTGCTGCTGGGAAAGCTGCCAGCAGAAACCCCTTGTTATCACCCCAGTCAGGTATTGCCTCAGCAGGGAAGCCGGGGTGGCCAAAGGTCTGGGCAGCCGCAGCCAGGGACAGAGGTTATGGCGTTATAAGCGCCAGGCCCCCACGGACAGTGGGGGATACCTCTCAAGCTGCATCCCAGCTTCCGAGCACCCCACAGAAGCACTGGTCCAGACTGCTTCACAGCCCACCTTCTCCCTCTGCCCAGATCTGCTTCCCACTTCCCTGCCACAGGTGTTGATTCTAGTAACACTAATCTGTTAGCTTCCCAGGCAACCCCACCTGCAACAGGACCAGTACCAGGAGGGAAAAGAAGTAACAGGCCGGCCGATGATCAAAATCCTACTTGAGTTCTGAGTGCTTGGCTAATGTTGTCACTTTGCCCCACACAACACTCTCACCCCCATTTTACAGATGGGGTGAGAAAGGTGAAGTGAACTGCCCCAGGCTCTCCAGCCACCCAGTCTCGTTCCAACACCACTGACAACCGACACTGCCCTTCATCTTCCTTTGGATAACAGGGACTTGCACGGACAAACTGTAATAAATATGAGTTGGCCAAAATTAGGTGGTGCTTTCCATGCAATTCAGCAGATATTCACTAAGGCCTTACCAGTTTGCTAAGAAATTCAACAAATGAGAGAGATAGAGATAGAGATAGAGATAGAGATAGAGATAGAGATAGAGATAGAGATAGAGATAGAGATAGAGATAGAGATAGATAGAGAGATAGAGACCCCAGTTCTTTAGGTGCTCAGCAATTAGTGAGTATTCATTGAATACCTACTATGTTAGAGGCTCACAAGGGGGAAAGTAAGACCAAAGGACAAACAATTGCCTAAAGCTGAAAAGTAGCCGGTGGACCAGTGCCAGACAAAGAAGACAAAAAGGCATAGGGGTCTCCAGCACAGTAAGGGTTGGCTGATTCTTCCTTCTTTTTTCCTTAAATTGCCTGAGAAATGGGAATTGGAAAGCCCTGGGCTTTGAGTATTGACACTCAGGAAACTTCTCAGGGCTCTCAGAGAAATGCATTTTATCTTCTAAAGGACTGAGAGATGATTGAACAAATCACGTCCAGTCTGGAGGAGCCAGGGCATCGTAGCTGCAGAAGATGACAAGAGCCCTTGCTGCCGAAATCAGGCCGGATCCCACCTGAAACAGGGCAAGAACGAGTTGTGAAAGGAACCAATTTCACAAGATGTGTCGAGGAGCTGCTCAGAGCCACAGTCGTCGAGGGGAGGAGGCAGAGCAAACAGCGGGACAGACTTGTGAAGGAAGGTGTTGTGTCAAGAGGACAGTGGTGCAGGGCAGCGTGAGCCACCCCTGGACACAGAGAGGCAGCAAAAGCCACAAGGACGGGCACAGAAGGGACGTGAAACAACAGCCCATAATGTGCCAGCGCCTCTGGAACCTTCACTGGTGGACAGTGGGGAAAGCTGGGGGTTCTGTTCCCATGGGTCTCCCTCTGGGACTTGGTGGGGACAGGGATAAAGGGCAGCCCCTGTGTAGGGATGGAGCTGTTTTGTGTCTGGATCATGGTAGTGGATGCATGGGAGAAAACTACATAGAACTACACACACAGACACATACAAAGGGCACGTGAAAACTGGAGAAAACCACTCAGGGTCTGTGGTTTCATTCAGACTCTACCAAAGTCAGTGTTCTGGTTGTGACATTGTACTGTGGTTACTTAGAACGTCCCCGCTGACGGAAGCTGGAGCCCAGGCTCTAGGTAATAGTCTTGCGCGTCCCTGTGAGTCTAGAATTACTTCAAAAGAAAAAGATTTTTTAAAGATACTCCTCCCTCTCCCCCCCCTCTTTTTCTCCTGCTCCTCCCCCTCCTCCTCTCCCTCCTCCTTTTCTCCGCCTCCTCGTCCTATTCTTTCTCTCTCTCTCTCTCTCTCTCTCTCTCTACCAAGGACAATTTGATCATGTCACCTGGATGAAAAGGCCTCTCCATAGATGAGAACAATGATCCTCTTCAGCACTTACTTGGCTGTGGCTGCCCACATCATGTGACAGGAATGAGTGAATATCACACCGGACTGCGTCACATCACATAAGAATGTCACACATTTCGCTTAGTGCAGTCAGAGAAAGACAATCACCATCTGATTTCACTTATATGCAGACTCTAACGAACAAAATAGACACACTAAAGAGAAACAGATTCAGAGATTCAGAGAACAGACTGGCAGCTGTCAGAGGAGCAGGAGGCTGAGGGCTGGGTGAAATAGGAAAAAACCTCAAAACCTTTTTTTTTTAAGAAAAAAAACCTCATAGGCACAGACAACAGTATGGTGATCACCGGAGGGAAAGGAGGGTGGGGCAGGTAGAAGAGGGTAAACGGGAGACAACTGGTAACGGAAGGAGGTTGTCTTAGGTGGTGAGCACACAATACAAGTCACAGATGATGTGTTATAGAGTTATACACTTGAAACCTACATAATTTTTTAACCAATATAATCCCAATAAATTCAATTTTAAAAAGTAAAAGGACATGTCCTTAATTGAAAATTAAAAATAAAAGGATATCATATATATACATACACACATATATATATAGATATACGTATACACACACACACAAATATATATATATTCATATATATATATTCATATATATATTCATATATATATATATTCACACTTGGAATTCCGCCATATTACTTGTAGGCCTTGTCAGAACCTTATTCCATCTGGCAAATGAATTCCCCTTTTAAATTTAAGATTTTAAATTTCTTCACAGAAACATCTCTACAACTTTAACTAAATGGTAAAATGTAATTATATCACATATACCAAGTTTATTTTTTTGGTGCAGTCTTTCCTTTTTTCTTTCTTACGCATGAATGCCCCTCACCTCCAGTCCTCCTGCTACCCCCAATGGTACAACCTAGAATAGCACTATTCCATATTTTTCTCTATTCTTGAGTGACTGTAATCGACAATACGTATATTGTTGTGTACATGTATATACATGGTTCATTAAAACGGGATTGTGTATACATCTTTCAGCATCTTACTTTACTCACTCAACAATACTTCACAAACTTTCCCAAATTCACTCATTAATTCAACCACTTTTTTTCTTTTTCTTTTAGAAAGAGAGGGAAACATAAATGTGTGGTTGCCTCTCATGCGCCCCCTACTGGGGAATCTGGCCTGCAACCCAGGCATGTGCCCTGACTGGGAATTGAACCGGCAACTCTTTGGTTCTCAGGCTGGTGCTCAATCCACTGAGCCACACCAGCCAGAGCAATTCAACCATTTCTTTATCGATAATCATTACCTTGTTTCCTTCTCTCACTACCACCCTTTATCTATCATCTATCTCTCTATCTCTCTATCTCTCTATCTATCTATCTATCTATCTATCTATCTATCTCCCCCCCTTTCCCTCTCTCTGGTCCTCCCTCTCCCTCTCCCTCTCCGCGTCTACAAACAATGCCACATTAAACATCCTTGGTCATCTATTCTTGCTTACTCATGCTTTCAGTTCCGTGGACTAGATAGATTTTCAGGAGTAAGACAACTCGGTCGAGATTTGTGTATTTTAATTCTAATGGATAACTACCACCAGATTGCTTTCCAAGAAAAGCCTTCACTTTCTACCAACAATATGTGGATATCCCTTCCCTGCATTCCCACTAGCAGCAGGCATTTTGACTCTTTATAGTCTGGACACTCAGAAAGATGTAAACTGATATCAAAGTTTGGTTTTCATACCACTAACTATGAGCATGCTTTCCTGTGTTTGTTGGCCCTTTGAATGTGCTCCTCTGTCACCTGCCTCTGTCCACCCATTTTTCTGTTTGGTGTGTAAGATTTCTTAACATGTTCTTTGCATAATATTTCCCAAGTCTGTTACTCATCTATCAACATTATGATGTTTTGCCATTAGAATGTCTTTTTTAATAATTAATCAAATCTTCCCGATTTTTCTTTTATGCCTTCTATGTTTCCAGGCCCTCTTAGATGGATGAGTATTTTATTCTCAGGCTCACTGAGGCAAAGAACCTCACTCAGCTTTACGTTCAGGGCTTCACTTCTGTCCCAAGACTGACTATATTCTGGAACTCACAAAGCCACTCCCAGGCCCAGCAGCCACTTGGCTCTAGCGGCTGATGGACTAGAGTTGATAGCGCAGGCATAAGAAGCTAGATCCACACTGATCTCTTTGCAGAACCCCATTTTTTTAATATAAGAAGAAGGTAATATAACATCTGTATGATGAGATGTGTGTATACCTATATATGTAATTATTATATATTCATAAAAATCTTCGGTGTCATTTTTAAATGTCTCCACAGAATGGAAATGTGCACGTGGAATTGTTTCTATTTTACTTTTTTTAATTTAGTATTAGCTTAATTTTTTCCTTCTTATTTTTCTCCCAAATTATTTTTTTTAATTGTTCGAGTACAGTGCTTCTCTGCCTACCACACCTGGGGACCATGACATACTCCAAGAAACCAGTGGGCCTCTGGTAAGCTGGATCTTCAGGGCCCCAGGCCGGTTTCTCCCTGAGGTGTCTTTGCCTCCTTGCTCTCTCTGGCCCAGGCTGGCCCTGCAGTACTCCCAACCTGACTCTGACCTCAGCTAGATGCTCCCACCTGTCTGCACCCTATACTGTTTGCTTATGATGCTGTATAATTGACAGTTTTGCATCTCTTCCAGAGACTTGGCTCTTCCTTCTTTGCTAAGAGAGACATAGTATTACTGTGAGTTCTCCATAAATGTTGTGGGAAGGAGGAAAAAGGAATGGTGGGGGAAAGGGGGGAAAGGAGGGAAAAAAGGAGAGGAGGAGGAGGGATGGGGGTCGTGTAGGAACCCATCCTTATCCTAATACAATCTATACCTAACTGGTACAGATTCCTACTCACAGGCAAGGCCCAAGCGCCTTCAGTCTCTCCCTCTCTCTCTTCCCCCCTTCCCCCACCCTTCCCACGCTGCTCCCCCTTCTCCTCCCTCTTCCTCTCCTTCCATCTTAACAGAAGCAGAAATCTCTGCTGAGTTCATCTCTTGGCCTCCAGTGATTTACTCTTCCTGGCCTCACTTAGTCATTACCTTTTGGCTTGATCACGTTGGGCCTGATGCTTACACTGTGCCTCTGGTTCCCCAGCTTCTCCTGGGCTGTTTCTTTGGTTCCCCTCTTTGTGCCACATTGACACCTGAGAGCCCAGACACCACCTGGGTCAGGGCTCAGCCTGCCCACCCTACTTTGCCTGCCTTGTCATAACCCCTACATGTCAGCATCATAAACAGATAACATCTAATATGTCTGCCAATAAATAAACTATTGACCACTCTCTCCTCTTGCATTTTTAAATGGGCCTAAGGAACAGTTGCAATGCAGTGAGAACATGCGGCACTTTTAAGGGCACTCCTGCAGATTTTTCTTAGTGAGGGGATACCTCATGGGCTCTGCAGATGCATTCAGCTCTGTGGACCTATCCATTCAACATACGGTTATTATGGTGGGGTGAAAATGGAGAGAATTGTGCTTGAACGACAATAAAAAAGATATATGTTTATTAAGTGCCTGCTGCACTGCCAACCAGGCGGACCTCCTGCAAATGGCAGTCCTTACCAGACACAACCTGAAAACACCTTGCAAACAGGCATCCACCACGAGCAGTCCGCACTGTCTGCCTCCGCCCTGTCATGGTCATTTTCCTCCTCTCAAGCCAAGAATGCAAATTCCATGATGGATGAGCCTTGTCCAGATGCCACACACAAGGTGGCGAGTGGGCACTTCACCAACCCCATTCTTAATTCTCGCCATGCTCTTTCACCACCAAAATCTTGAATCGTTGTCATAAATGTGCTTTCTACCCCTTGGTGGAAGAAATAATGACTTTGTCAATCACTCCACTTTCGCTGGACATACTGAATTACCCAAAATGTCAAGATAATGTCTCCCCAGCCTGTTTTCACTCCGGTACCAGCTTCTTATTAAATGATGTTGGGATACATTGATTTCCTTCAACAGGGAGTAACGGAACCCTGCCAGGAGTTAACACTAATCTTCTAATTCAGTAAGAATAAAAAATGTGACTGATTAAATCTTAATTAACAGTCCACAAAAGGCTGCTTAATGTCAGGTGGCATGTGCATCTTAATTTTCCAACAGTGCTATCGCTGTTTGCAAGACCAGGTAGGGGTCTATGGGACTTCTGCAGGATTGGATGTGTGGGTTTTTTTTTTTTCTTTTGTTCTACAGTATCTTCCTCTTGGCTCCTCTTCCATCTTTGTGGTTTTCAGTGGGTTAGGTTTAGAAACAAGCACTTTTATTACTGGACTCTCTCCTACAAATCATGCCCTTGATTTCATCTGAAGGAAAATGATATAGTCTATTAGACAGGGTAGGCTGGCTTCTGCTATAATAACAAACAACCCTCAGACCTTAGGAGCCGTAAAAATTTATTTATTGCATGATACATGCACATGACAGGTCAGCTAGAGGCATTAGCCTGCTCTGTCCTCAAGCAAACCCAGATCCGCAGAACAACTGCTGTCTTACCACATCGTTGCCACTTGCCACTGCTGCAGGAAAGAGAATATGACGAATTGTGACAAGTATCTTGAACTTTGTTTGTATTGCATTGGCCAAAACAAGTTTCTCAGTCCTACCTACCCTCAAGTGGGAGAAGGAAAGTTCAACCCAACCATGGCTTCAAAAGAGGAGAAAACATATACTCTGGTTTCTCTTCAGAGCAGATAAATCTTTCACCTTTTACGAAAGAGGAGAAAAAACTAAAATCTTGAAGACAACCAGAGAAAAATGACACATTACACGCAGGAAAACAATGATAAACATTATGGGAGACTTCCAATCAATAACCACACAATCCAGAAGACAATTTCAAAGTGCTGAAAGGAAAAAGGAACTTTCAACCCAGATTCTATACGCCATGAAAATATTGTTCAAAAATGAAGGTTTCTAGTCCAGCCTGGAAGGAGCTTTGAAGGCCTCACTCCTCTCCAGACAATAAGGAGGAAAAAAATCAACTAAAAATCAACAACTCTTCAATCAATCAGAGAATTGAGGTCAAAAGGAGAGAAACAGAATATGTATAAGCAACTCTCATGACTGACTATGATGTAGAGCCAGGGTCCCCAACCCCCAGGCCATGGTCTGATACCGGTCTCTGGCCTGTTAGGAACAGGGCCACACGGCAAGAGGCGAGCAGTGGGAAAGCAAGTGAAGCTCCACCCACATTACCCCTGCCCCGTCCACGGAAAAACTGTCTTCCACAGAACCAGTCCTTGGTGCTAAAAAAGGTTGAGGACCACTGATGCAGAGGTTAAGAAGAGGAGCTCTGGAGTCAGGCTCTCTACACATAAGTCCTGGCTCCATTACCCATGATTGTGTGACTAGGACAAACAACTCACCTCCCAGAGCCCAGGGTCCTCACCTATAAAATGGCAACCCCAAGTGTCCAGAGGTTCATTTCAAGGATTCAGTGAGATGATGAGCATGACATGGCTGGCACAGAGTGACGGCCTTTGTCAACTCTCCTTAAGGGAAGTGTGCAAGTGCTTCCCAGAAAGAGTTAAAATTCGGCTCTGCCCTGCTTTACTGAAATCAAGCCTCCCTTTTCTAAGATGTTTCAAAGAAACCCCCTATCTGCCACCATCAATGCATTCCAACTCTCAGCTCCGCCACAGTGGTTTGCACGCGCACACACACACACACACACACATACACACACAGGAACACTTGGCATTTTGCTTGCTGAGTGTCCAGAAGGCCCATCTGTGATGCACTTTGCCCTTGTAAATAAATAACAATGACCCTGTAACTCAGCCTTAATGAAAGGTGTGGTCATCCTCATGCCACTGTCACTATTTTTGCCACATCCACACCACATGTGCAATTACTGTATATTTTTATTTAAGTAACATCACTTTTTTTAAGGGGAGAGAGAGGGGATTATAGGGGAAAAGGGTGAAGGGTTTGCAGGAACAATTATAAAGGACACATGGACAATAACAAGGGGAGGTGGAAACAGGGGATGGAGGTGGGGAGAGCTGGGGTGATGGGGAGGGGTGAGGGGAAAGGCAGACAACTGTACTTAAACAACAATAAAAAATGTTAAAAAAAATTAAAAAATTAAAAAAATAAAATCACTTTTTTTTACATAAAATTCATTGACTTTTAGAGGAAAATCTTATCACTGCTCTACACAGAAAACCAATATCATTTCAAGTAAAAATAAAAGCAATGAAAACAGCGATATTAAATTCTAGCTAGGTACTATTGCCTGCCAAGACTCCGAGCAAAGGCCCCGTCTCTTAAGTGTTTTCTGCTGAAGACATTCCATCTCAATTAGGAGAGTTGGTTCTGGAGCCAAACCCCAAGACTGGAACCCCAGCTCTGCAGTTCAGTCGCTGTGTAAACTAGACATTTCCTCCAATGTCTGACCCTCGGCCCCCTCACTTGTATAACGGGCATGGTGAACTAGGCCAACATTACAGGTTTGTTATGAGGAGTGAGACATTCAACCTGGCATATGGTAAACACACAACAAATCAAAGTTATGAAACGTAGAAAATAAGTTTCCACCACGGATGAAGAACAGGTACGAGTTATTACCCTAGAACCCATATTCCTTGGCTGAAACACACAACCTCAGCCCCCACTGGCTCTGTAATTCCCTTCAGCTCAATGTCACCAGAGATTGTGATTGCAACAGGCTACCCCACACTTTTCCTGCCACATTATATCCAGCCATGTGCCAGTTTCATCCTTGAGATCCAAACAGTGATTCTCCACTTGGACCGATGGTGAATAAGCAGCCAGAGGCTCTTTCAAATTTCAGCATTCTGAGACACGATCAAATTGACTCACGTGGAAATACTGGGTGAAGCCATGGGAGGGGTCCACTTGTCACCTCCAGCTAAGATCTCTGGAAGTGGGCCACCAACCCATAAAGCAATGATGGGAGACACCATGCCTGGGGTGGCCCCAACAACTGATCAACCCTCCTACAGGCCCCTACCCTTGAGCAGATGTAGACCAATTTCCACTGTAACCTGTCATTCTGTTGGTCAGTGGTAACAAATCTCCCCTCATCAATGACAAACCACTGACATTGCCTTTCGCTTTAGGCAAGCCCACAAAGAGAAAAATATCAGTCCTCAGTGTTGGAGGGTATAAGTAGGTCAAATACAAAGCTGGACCCTAATTCCTTAGCAACAGAGTGGTAACTGGGAGAGGAGCCTGTGCTTTGGAATAGAGACCCCTTCATGGTAACTCTCTCTTCCCTCTACCCCAAGGAAAAGACCTGACCCCCTGCCCTTCCCAGCCTGTTGTCAATTGAGTGACCACCCTTGGTTTTTTGCTGTTGTTGTTGTTGTTGTTTAGTTTTGTTTTGTTATGGCATATATGCATCAGGGAGCGCATCAGGAAGTTCTCTTTATCTCATCACTAGATGTTGCACAATCCCACGCAGAGAGGAGACAGCCATTCTGGGGATGTCCTTCTTCATTCCCCTGCATTCTGAGCAGGCATCACCCAACCGAAGGATTCAGAGAGTGGGCTGAAGTAATAAGCTTTTAGGGACGTAGGGCAGAAGGGGATCCGAGGGTCAATACCAACACTCACCTTGTGTTTGCCTTCCTCAGTGACAATCTATGACCCCTCTACTCACCATCACTGTCCATCACTTCACCTTTTCTGCTCTCCTTCTGGGCTCTTTACATTCTGCAACTATTTTTCTGCTGATTATATCACCCATCATAGAGGTCACTCCGTGAGGGAGGACATTTGCTTTTCTTGTTGACCACTTACTTCCCAGAACTGGAGACGTGTCTGGCGCATAGCAGGTGCTCAGTCAATAAGAGCTGAGTGAGTGAATGAGTGAATGAATGAATGAGTGCCCTAAACCAGAGCTACCTAAAAGAACTTTCTTCACAGATGGACAGGCTCTACATCTGCGCAATCCAACGTGGTGGCCACAAGTTACGTGTTCTATGGCTAGCTGCAGTGGCAAGTGAACATTTGAGATATGGCTACTGCAACAGAGAAGCTGAATTTTTATTTTATATTACCTTTTTTAGCCTTTGGATATGTTTATTGCTTTCAGAGAGCTAGAGAGAGAGAGGGAAAGATCAATCAGTTACCTCCCACACACTCCCCAACAAGAGATCAAACCCACAACCTAGCTATGTGGCCTGATGGGAATCGAACCCACAACCTTCTGGTGTATGTGACAACACTCCAACCGACAGAGCCACCCAGCCAGGGCACTTTATCTTAATTAATTTAAATTTAAATAGCTGCATAGATGTGGACACTACTGTACTGGATGCCTCCTCATCCCCACACCAATGCAGAAGGTCAAGAAGACACAGTCCGTTTGATAGTCAGGAAAGAGGAGAGGAAGAACAAAGCCTTTTCTCCGAAAGGAAAAAGAATAAAAGCAGCATGGTGTTCTTTGGGGAATGCTATGGAAGCCTTGTTAATATTATAAGAAGCCCTAACAGTTGGGGCTGTTGGTAGAAAATGCCAATTTTTTCCTTACTTAAGAGGCACCCCACTTTCTGGAGCATGAAGCAATTTGGCAGCTGTACCGAGGACTCCCGAGGCTCAGGAACCAGAAACATAGAAGCCATAAGCGTCGTGATGGGAGACATCAATAGCACAGCCTTTCTTCTGCACGCCCCCTAGGGCAGCCTCATTTCAAAACCCTCCTGAGCGACTTTCTCCAGAGCTGGCGCCAGGAAGGCACTGCCAGCGCCACCCCACCTTCCTCCCGGCGAGTGAGCCTTGTTGTTGTCAACTGAAAAGCTCTTGAAAACTTGTCCTAATAAGTGGGTCGCACCTCTCCTTGGGACATTCCAGCATTTGCTCACAGTGGGGCTACTCGGACTCCTAGATCCTTCCCAAGAATGGGATGCCCCAGGAAACAAGGCTGTCTAGGTATGTGATGAGGTGCTACAGCTGGGCAGGCTGCTTAGCTTCCTTGGTCTTGATCTCTTCTCTCTGACATGGAGTCAGTTGCTAATTCCCACTCTTCTGAACCCTGAGAAGCAATCAGTCAGCAAATTCATGCACAGCCCTGAGCAAGTGCCAGGTACATGGCAAAAACTCGCGGTTAACTATTACATCCGACCACCTCACACCTCCTCTAAAATCGCTTGGGTGTCATCTCGTCCCTCCCACTGTAATCTGTTCCTCCACAACAAACCTGCCCCCAGGTGGGCTCTGTGCAACAGTAATCCACGAGCAAGAGTTCGGGTTTCTTAGGACTACAGTATTCACAGTCCCTAAAAACCCAGAAATTACCCTATAACACTCACAAGCCCATAACACATCAGAATAACAAGAATAATTAATGAAAATAATGATAATAACCATACTGAGTATTTGCTATGAACCAGGGATAGCACTGAGAGCTTTACATGCATGATTCCCTGTGCTCTTTATGATAACCCTGAATTAGTGTTGCTAATTCACAGATGAGTATACTAAAGACTAGAGATGGGTAGTCACTTCCCTAAGTTCTCACAGCAATTGCCCAGGATTCAAACCCAGATCTATGTGGATCCAGAGCCCAGTCCTTTGACCTTTGGGATGTATCAGGTTGTCAGGGCATGACATCTCTATAATAAATGCAGGCTACCTTAAATATAGGAAGAGGAAAAAATTACTGTGTGTCTAGGTGTCAAACAGCACCTAAGGAAAGTGTCTGTGGCTTTCATGCTAACTAGAAATATTGAATAAATAGTAATAATCTCAGTGGAATTGTTCAAGTTTACCAAAGGAAGAGCACTAATCACTGAAGATGGTGGTCTGTTTTCTATTGCTGCTGTACCAATTACCACAAACTTAGTGTCTTTAAACAAATTGCTTACAACATAGTCACCCTAAGAATTAGCATGTTGACATATATTAAGCCATTTTTCTGCCTACTACAGTCCATCCTCTGGCCCCAAAATATTCATATTCACCTCACATGCAAAAAATATTCACCCCATCCCCACATCCCCCAAAAGTCTTAACTCATCACCAGGGAAAATAATGACTGTTCTCACCGAGTGAGAGCTTGCCATGGCCTCAGCACTTTGCTGTGTCAGCCGACTTAGTCTTCGTACCAATCCAGTGTAGAGATGAGAAAATCGAGGCTCAGAGAGGTCCAGGGATGAGCCACAATTATGGCTGAGCCAGGATCTGAAACCAGATATATCTAACTCACTTCGTACAACGTTTAAGTTCTTTCAGTTGGGTTTTGAAAAGTAAATCCAATTTGAAGTCCGAAAGGAGAGGAGAGGGCATGGCTGGAGCGAAGGCCCCAAGGCAGGAAAGCACACTCCACATGTAGAAGGAAGTGCACAAATAGGCTGGACCCACGGGAGCACAGAGCTCCTGAAGGGAAAAGGTGGAGAAAGGAGAGTGCACGTGGAAGTCACATTGAATACCTTGAGTGACAAGTGACAGAAACTGATCCTTCTCCTGGAAGACATACAAGAATTGAAGACTGTGCTGTTCTAGTTGCTTTTCAAGACATATTTCATTGGAGTGAAGGAAGATGGTGTCACTCAATGGTCATATTTGTGCCTTTCCGCCCCACATCTCCACAGCAGGGGACACTCCCTGGTCAAGGAGACATGCACGTTTTTCTATCAGCTCTGACTGAGAGAAAAGCTTCAGGAGGGAAGGGATGTCTGTTTTATTCCCTGCTCTATCCCTGGCACCGAGAACACACCTGGCACATAAGTGCTCCATAAATATTTGTTGGGTGACTACACAGAGCAAAAAAAGTACTTTTTTTTTTTGCTTTTAAAGAATATTCGTGATGCTACACCAGAATCAATCATTTGGAAGTTCCAAACTCTTGGTTTTTAAGAGAGCAGTTTTTTTTTTTTTGAGAAAGGAAAAGCCTCTTGAGACATAAAAGTCCATGAAAACACATTAGAGGTCACTAATAGTTAAAAGAGAATAGGGAGGGGATGAGACGCCACCTAGAGGGAGGTCAATGGGAAGTCTGAGGGGTCTAGACTTGGGGGGAGGGCCCCATAGAGAGATGTCTGTGTGGTGAGACAACAGACTCGGTCCCTCTGTCCCCAGGGATGCACAGGAAGGCCAGGGCAATGCTTCCTGCCCAGCAATGGCCATTTAAATGAACTTGTCACATTTCCCTATGCTATTAACAACCACTCCAGCTGGTGTGTGCACTGTCTCTGGAGGGCATTCTTCCTGCTTCCTCCTGCTTGCTGCCTGTGGACTACCCAGCAGAAATTATGTCCACCCCATCTTAACATTCTGCACAGCCTTATCCGCAGTTCCAACAGTGAGAGACATTCATAGGTTTCACTTACCCACCCCAACCAGGAAGCAGAGACCCAGATGCCCAGAGGGGTGGTCCATGAGGATGAGAAATCCCTCAGAAACCAGACATGAGTGGGACAGAACAGCGACATAACCCACTCCCATTACGGAGTGCAGACTGCAGTTTAAGGCTGTAGAATATTTTAGATTCCTCCACACCCCACTGGCCTTCCACCCTGCCTACAGCACGCCTTACTTTCAGAACATGCATTCAAACACTGAGCAACAGAAAAGACGCCACCTCTCTCCTCAAATGGAAGCTGTAGAGGCGAACAGAGGAGAGAAGGAGGAATCTGCACCAAATCAAGCCTAATTCACTGCATCTAAATAAGCAGCCAAGTTAAGCACATTAGCCCACAGAGCTCCAATCAGGGCCTCACAGGGGGAGGGGAAAGGGCTCATTGCCAGGCTCTGATTTCAGAACAGTCACTATTCTACAAAACTTGTGACAGTTTTAACCCAAATGGTGTCTGTGCAGTGCAGTGCAGTGATCTTTCCCAAATGCAAATCTGACTCCATTATCCCACCTCTTAAATAGTTGCCACAGGTCTTGGGATAAAGCCCAAAGGCCTTGGTGTGACACCCAGGACTCTCTGGGGGCCAGTCCTGCCAGGGTCCCCTCCACTGTCCCTCTGTGATGGTTAATTTTATGTGTCAATTCGACATGGCTAAGGGATGCCCAGATAGCTGGTAAAACACTTCTGGGTGTGTCTATGAGGCTGTTTCCGGAAGAGATTAGTATTTGAATCAGTAGACTGCATAAATAAGGTCACACTCAACCACGTATATAGCCATCATCCGATATGTTGAGGACCCGAATAAAACAAAAACGGAGAGGGGCAAGGTGAATGTACTCTTTTACTTCAGCTGGGGCATCCATTGGCTCCTATCCTCAGACATCAGTGAACCTGAAACACACTCCCTTCTTCCCTCCCTATAAAATGAATCCCTGCCGTTCTCTTAGCCCGCAGGTCAAATGTAACTCCCCTGGGGAAACCCTGCTCATAAGACCAATCTCCAGAACGCACACCTTGAAGGTATACTCCACCTTCACAGCACTTCTCATAGTGGTGAATACCCACTGATACTTGATTGATACCTACCTTCCAGCACTGAAGGGTCTGTTTCTGTTTATTTAAGACTGAATTCACTTAGGGCAGGACCGATCATGTATTAAATGCACAATAAATATTTACTGCGTGCATGATGAATGAAGAAAAGGAGAAATGAATTTCAAATGCAAGTTATAAGTTACAATGCTTTTAGTTGCAAGTAAAAGAATTCCCAAAGTATTTGATAAAATTCTGTGCTCCCAGAGGGCTCACTCTAAGTTCTGTAATACATGGAGTTGCTCTTGGAATAAAACCTTTGATAACTTCGTCACTTCAAAGTTTCTGATTTTCTGTCCTGCCCATTTTTGGTGGGCGGAATTTTCAGACAGCTTCCAAAAGTCCACCCCCCTCCCCAAGTGCAATGCACTTGTATAGTCCTCTCCCCCTTGAGGTTACTAATCAGTTGACTTTGAGTTCATCAAAAGAGAGATCATCCTGGGGTGGACCTGAACTAATCAGGTAAAGATTTTAAAACAAGACATCTGAGTTCATCAAAAAGGAGATCATCCTGAGTGGGCCCTACCTAATCAGGTTAATGCTTTAAAACAAAGAAGTCAGAAATATTCCCTTCAGCTCTCCTGGAAGAAAGGAAATAGCTATGGTGTGAACTACATGGAGGCTATGCGGCAAGGAACTGTGGGTGGCCTCTAGGAATTGAGAGTTGTCTCCAATCAACACCAAACAAGAAAATTAGACCCTCAGTCATTTGCCCACAAAGAAATAAACTCCGCCAACTGAAGGGGCTTTGAAGAGGACTCAGAGCCTCACATGAGATCATAGCCCTGGTCAACACCTAGATTTCAGCCTGATGAGACCCTGAACAGAGTATCCACCTAACCCATACCCAGATTTCTGACCCATGGGAGGTGCTGTGATACCACAATGAGGTCATAAATCTGTGATGTTTCAAAGCTGCTATGTTTGTGGTCATTTGTTTTGCAGCCGTGAAAAACTAAAACATCATTTGTTGTGATTTTTTTAAAGCAATATATGTATATACAGATTCCTTGCTCCTGTTACAACAGTCTTCACCCCTGTTCAGCTTCACCTCATCTCAGTTTACCCTCCCACTCCAGGGTAATGCTCCAGCCTCTTCGGCCATGCCCTTGTGACTCCAGAAAGACAAGCTTGTTTCCCTCTGCTCTTTCCTCTGCATGAATCCTTCTTCCCACCCACACCATACCCAGCCCTAATCATCAAACAGTTAGGTGTCCTTGTTAATAGATGTTCTTCCACAAAGGTGTCTTCCCAGCCCATCTGACTAAAGTTGCAACCCAGCTATTCTTTTCCATTTTACTTCTCAGACCAGTACATTTCAGGGTTTTTGAAATTGCAAGTTGGCACCCAGGAATGGGGCATGCAATCTCTTGAGTGAGTCAATCTTCTTTCCTTATAAAGTGAATTAGAATAGAAAACATCAAAGCACATTGAATGTGTTACATCACATGTAGTAAGGGCTTAATGAAACTTTGGTTTCATGCATTTGTGTATGTGTGTGTATGCTGGGACATATTGTCAAATTAAATTCTTACTGTGGAATGAGTTCAAAAAGTTTTAGAAATGATACACTGTTATTTTTATTGCTCAGTTTGTCTGTTTATCTGCTTATTGTCTCTCCGAACTGTCCATTGCTTGGATGTGGTTAGCACTGAATATATGTATATTGAATAGATGGTTGGAGGGAGGGAGGGGAAGAAAGAGGGACCTGGGGAAGAGGAGACCAACCCACAGATTTTTACATGACTCTCAAGAGCTGAAATTAAGGCTCTTAAAAGGGCCTCTTTAAAGCCAGCTTGGCTCCTGCAATAGGAACAGGAAATAAAACAAGAGGCACAACCATTTGAAACAGGAAGAGAAAAATAATTCCTTGATCATATGGCTATACACTTGGAATGCCCAAGGGAATCAACTGAAAAATTCTTAGAAAATCCTCAGCAAGAGAGCAAGTATTTAGAAAAATGTTTGGATAGTGTAATAAAGATATAAGCATCAATTGTTCCCGGATATGCTGACAAATACCAGATGGTATTATAATGCAGAAAGAATATAGAGTGAGGCAAGGTTGCTGGGTGCATATCTTCCATTTGTCTCTCACGCTTGCTCTCCACCCTTCATCCATCCACAAGGCTGACCACGAGGACTACATCAGTGGGCCCGGCTCTCCAGCTTCCAGGTAGGATTAGCAAATGGATATCAGAGAGGGAGGAGAGCCTGGGGTATTTATTCCCCAACTTCCTTCCCTCCTGATCCCTCTGGTAGGTTGAGTATCCCAAAGGTTCCAGGATGGCCTGGAAGCCTGCAGGTCCAGGAGTCCCTGTCTGCACCACTCTTCAAGGTTCTGGCCTCTGCTCACTGTTCTTGCCTCTTGACTCCATGGGTGTTAACTGCCTCCCTATTATTAGCCCTGGAGAACTCTCCAATACCTTACCATTTTCCTACAGTCTCCCTCTCCCATGCCTTAGGAAATATTCCATTTATAAACTCTACTAGAATTACCCAACTCTAGAGTGTCTTTTGTTTCCAGCCAGAACATAAACCTGTAAGGATTCCATTCCCAATAGCAACAATAACGCGAGAGAGAGAAAGAGAGAGAGAACAAAAATTGATGGGACCTATACAAGCTTGCCTAGATGAGAAGACTAATTCTTTCCAAATTAACTAAAAAGCTTAAGACAGTCCCAATCAAAATTCCAATTTTTTTTAGGGAAGACTGATAAAATTACACTGAAATTCTCTGGATTAAGAAATAGCCAAGGATGCTTAAGAAACACACTGCAAAATGGGATTAATAGCAGGAAGATATTTCCTGTCATAAGGCTGCAGCCGTTTGAGCACGTAAGAGGTACAAGGCTTGATGGACAAACAGAGTTACAGCATGGACATCTCTGAACCACACCAGAGTGTAAACAGAAACATTGATCATGCACTGAAGGAGGCTTCATAAACCAGTGGGATAAGAGAAACTGCTCATAAACTGGTTTCTGGAAAATTGTTTATTTGTGGGAATATAATCAAGTTAGATCCTCAGACATACATCAAAAGGAATTCTATACGTATTTAGGATTTCAAATGTAAATTTACTGACCATAAAAGCTTGCAGAAAATCTAGGTAAACTTTTAGTTGATGTTAAGGTAGTAAAGGCTTTTCTAAGCAAAAATCAATGGGCAACAACTCACCAAGAAAGAGACTGAGTAAACTAAAATTAAAAACACCTCTATTTTAGGGACTTCCAGCCAAGATGGAGGCGTAGGTACACACACTGTGCCTTCTCACACAACAAAAAGGACAACAACAAATTTATAAACAAAAAACAACCAGAACTGACAGAAAATCGAACTGCATGGAAGTCCGACAACCAAGGAGTTAAAGAAGAAACATTCATCCAGACCAGTAGGAGGGGCAGAGATGGGCAGCTGGGCAGAGAGGACTCACAGCAAGGCGGCGGCTGGTGGACCAGGTGGTCTCACAGTTCTGTGCAGATAAACTAGGAGGAACAACTGGGGAGCAAGACAGACCATGGAACCCAGGGTCCCAGCGAGGAAATAAAGCCTCAAGGCCTCTGACTGAAAACACCTGTGGGGGTTGAGGCAGTGGCAGCAGCAGGAGAAACTTCCAGCCTCACAGGAGAGTTTGTTGGAGAGACCCACAGGGTCCTAGAATGTACTCAAGCCCACTCACCTGGGAATCAGCACCAGAAGGGCCCAATTTGATTGTGGCTACCAGGGGAAGTGACTGAAAACCAGCAGAGAGCAGAGCAAGCAGCACTGCTCCCTCTCAGACCCTACCCCACAAATAGCGTCACAACACAGCAACGTGGGTTGCCCTGCCCTGGTGGACACCTAAGGCTCCGCCCCTTACTACGTAACAGGTGTGCCAAGACAAAAAAAAAAAAGGCCCAAATGAAAGAACAGATCAAAGCCCCAGAAAAAAATACAACTAAGCGACGAAGAGATAGCCAACCTATCAGATGCACAGTTCAAAACACTGGTAATCAGGATGCTCACAGAATTGGTTGAATTTGGTCGCAAATTAGATTAAAAAATGAAGGCTCTGCTAAGTGAAATCAAGGAAAATGTACAGGGAACCAACAGTGATGGGAAGGAAACGGGGACTCAAATCAACAGTGTGGACCAGAAGGAAGAAAGAAACATTCAACCAGAACACAATGAAGAAACAAGAATTCAAAAAATGAGAGACTTAGGAACCTCCAGGATGTTTTGAAATGTTCCAACATCCAAATCATAGGGGTGCCAGAAGGAGAAGAGGAAGAGAAAGAAATTGAATACTTATTTAAACAAATAATGAAAAAGAACTTCCCCAATCTGTCAAAGGAAATAGACTTCCAAAGAGTCCAGGAAGCTCAGAGAGTCCCAAAGAAGTTGGACCCAGGGAGGAACACACCAAGGCACATCATAATTACATTACCAAAGATCAAAGACAAGGAGAGAATCTTAAAAGCAACAAGAGAAAAGGAGACAGTAACCTACAAAGGAGTGCCCATAAGACTGTCAGCTGATTTCTCAAAAGAAACCTTGCAGGCAAGAAGGGGCTGGCAAGAAGTATTCCAAGTCATGAAAGGAAAGGACATACATCCAAAATTACTCTATCCAGCAAAGCTTTCATTTAGAATGGAAGGGCAGATAAAGTGCTTCCCAGATAAGGTCAAGTTCAAGGAATTCATCATCACCAAACCCTTATTATATGAAATGTTAAAGGAACTTATCTAAGAAAAAGAAGATAAAAACTAGGAACAGTAAAATGACAATAAACTCACAGTTATTAACAAGCAAACCTAAAACAAAACAAAACAAAAAAACTAAGCAAACAACTAGAACAGGAACAGAATCACAGAAATGGAGATCACATGGAGGATTATAAGCAGGGAAGTGGGTGGAGAGAGCGGCGGAAAAGGTACAGGGAATAAAAAGCGTAAATGGTAGGTAGAAGATAGTCAGGGGGAGGTTAAGAATAGTATAGGAAATGTAGAAGCC
>VMDR010005383.1:0-52034 GCA_007922815.1 Macrotus californicus
GTTTATAAAGCTGATAGTTTGTCCATTCCTCAACCAGAAAATACCCCTTTAATTAATAGATTGTAAATTGGTATGTTTATTGTCTGTATTACATATAATAAGAATTAATATGAGTCTTCCTACCCAAAAGAATGGTATGTCTCTTCACTTATTCTAGAATTTTATGTCTCAAAGTAAAGTGTTATTAGTGACTTCCCAGTGACTCTGCACATTCTTTTAAAGTTTATTGCTAGTATCTTTATTTTTTATTATAAATATTTACATGATTTTTTTTTTGGTAGAGAGAAGTTTTATTTTTACTTTCCCAAGAGAGGGAAAGGTTTGGGTGCGGAGAAACGCACCAGCCGTGAGGGGTAGGGCTTTGAGTGCTTATTGGATCAGAAAGGGGGAGGGGGTTATGGCAGGGCAGTCATGGCAATTAGTTGTAAATCAGGGGTTTCTGGCTGATCGTGCAGGCTGCAGTTCGTCTTGTCTTTATCTTTGGGTTCTGGGTCCAGGTGCTCCAGTGTGGTATGTCCTGTTTGTGTAAGTTTTGAAACACCTATGCAGGGAATGCTTTTAGTAATCTTCCCAGTCCTGAGAATAGAGGCTCAGAGAAACAATGGTTATTTATGCCTGACAGACTTAAGGAAAGAGAGCTAGGTAGCACTGGTGCAGGAGGCCTGAAAGGGGCTTATTCACGTGATTTTTTTTTAACTTGGCTGGATATTGCTGCTGTGTCAGACAGATATTGGTTTCCACATATTGGATTGCAAACCAACCATTCAATTAAAGTAGTTTTAATAAGTTGACTCCCTTGAGTTTTCAGGTAGACCATCAAATTGCCTGTAAAGACAGATGTTATCGTCTCCTACTTTGCAGTAAGTAGCTTTTTCTTATCTGCTTTCATTGTCTAAAATTTTCAGATCAATGATGAATGGTACCAGTGACTGGAGGCACTTTGTTTTTCTTGATTTTAATGGGAGTGTCCATAGTTTTTCATTGCTAAGTGTACTTTAATGCAGGTTCACAATAGGTTATTACATTATTGAGAAAATGACGTTCTATTCCTAGTTTTAGAAGCTTTCTTAAAATTCAGAAGTGAATATTTTCAAACACCTTTTTTATAGGTTTAATCTCCAAAATATATAAAGAACTCACATGACTTGACCCCAGGAAGACAAACAATCCAATTAAAAATGGGCAAAGGACCTGAATAGACACTTCTCTAAAGAGAACATACAGAAGGCCCATAGACATAGGAAAAGAGGCTCAACACTACTACCCAGCAGAGAGATGCAAATTAAAGCCACAATGAGATATCACTTCACACATGTCAGAATGGCTATCATTAATAAATCAACAAACAACAAATGCTGGCATGGATGTGGAGCAAAGGGAACCCTAGTACACTGGTGGTGGGAATGCAGACTGGTGCAACCACTGTAGAAAACATTAACAAAAAGTTAAAAATGAAACTGCCTTTTGATGCAGCAATTCTACTGCTGGAAATATATCCTAAGAACCCTCAAACAGCAATTCAGAAGAATTTATGCTCTCCCTACATTCATAGCAGTGTTATTTACGATAGCCAAGTGTTGGAAATAGCCCAAGTGCTCATCAGATGAGTGAATTAAAAATCTGTGGTACATTTACACAATGGAATACTGTGCAACAGAAAGAAAGAAGGAATTTCTACCTTTTGCAACAGAATGGATGGAACTGGAGACTATTAATGCTAAGTGAAATAAGACATTTGGCAAAAGACAAATACCATATGACCTCACTTATAACTAGAACCTAATGAACAAAATAAACTAATGAGAAAAATAGATCCAGAGACAGGGAAACATGGAACAGACTGATAGCTATAGGAAAAGCGGAGGGAAGGGGAAATGGTGGAAGGAAGGGGAAGGAGTTAGTCAAAGAACATGTATAATGACCCATGGACATGGAAAATGGAAAGGGGATTGACTATGGGCAAGAGGGGTAAGCTGGGTGGAAGGGAGGAAAAGAGAAAAATTGGGACAACTGTAACAGAATAAACAAAAATAAAGTAGAAAATAAATAAATATAGAATAGCTTCATTTATATTAAATCATTCTTACATTTCAGTAATAAAATATATTTAAACATGATGGGTTATCACTGGAACAGACTACTAGATAAAACCTGAACATTGTATTGAAGTGCTTGAATCTGTAGACTCTTACATAGTATAAATAGTGACTTTTTTCTTAAAGATTTTATGGTGATGATTTGTAAAATCTGACTACTGCAGCAACATTATTGAAGACAGAATTTTGAAAACTTAAAATTTCAAGATCTCTTCCCTGGTTTTCTATTTTTATCAAATTCATTTCAGTTATGTGCATCTTTCTAGCAAAACATTGGTGTTTTCTAGTTATACATATAGCATAAAATTGCCTATCAATTTCTTTTCTACCAATTTTTTTTATATATTTCTAAATTGTTTTTGTCTGTTTTTAAGCACTGTTGCTTGGTAACTGATGATTCATTAAAGTTATATATTCATTCTGAATTGTACGACCTAACAATACAAAATGACCTACTGTTCTTTCAATTCTTTTTGTCTTGGATGTGACACAGCATTCTTTCAGAACAACCAAGCCACTATTAGTGTTATTAACACAAGGGACTTCCAGGAATTACGGCTTACAGTTGTGGGAGGAGCTAAGGGAGTAGAGGTCTATAAATAGAGGTGGAAGACCAGAGAAACAGTCATTCACCAGCTCACCTGAAGCATCAGAAGTGGTAGACAAAAGGGAGCTTGCAGATCTAGCATCTGAACTGGTACCACAAAGGGTGAACCTATAGCAAGGTCTAGGTAATTTCCTTCTGCCTCAAGGAAAATGCTGTCCCTGATTAATGATTGCCTGTGCAAGCCCACAACCAAATGTCTGGTGGTAGCCAGGGATACAGTTGGTCAATAGGGCCAGCAGTCATGAGGATGAGTTAGATCCAGAGTAAGAGAGAGTAAAGAGAAACAAGGGTTGACCAGTTGTCTCTGCATTTGTCTGTCATTATATCTGACCACAGTAACCTTCTAAGATCAGTGATTTGTACTTCTAAGGTTAGTGTTTTCCACCTTCCAAATTTTGTGCATTTCTTCTTTGCTCAACTCTAACCAGAACCACACAGAGGAAGGGATTCTAGAAAATGGAGTTCATAACCTTCACCAAGTTCATACAACTTAAGCCAACACATTATATTATATTTTGTCTAGTAGTAATTTGTAATTGCTATTTTTATTTTGATGCATTTTCCCAATATTTCTTAGAGCATACTTTGATACTTGTTCAATGGGATTTTTTTCTGATTTTAAAATAATAAGTTCTTTAGATAACCACTATATGAATAGTAGAAGAATGTGTAACCAACATGTAAATATAGGAGAAATAAAATGATGCAAATATTCAATTCATAAGTTATGAAAAGAGGAAAGGAAAAGGAAAACAACAAGCAAATAATAAGATGGTAGATATAAATACAACTATATCAGTAATTACATTAAATACAAATGGTCTAAATATTTCATGAAAAAGATTGACTATTAGTCAAAGCTTTCAAAATCTAATGAAAGTGACTTCATGGCATAATGGCAGTGCATCTGACTCCAGAAAATCCAATGATGTGCAAGACCTCTGGTCAAGATGGAGGTATCAGTAAATATGGCTCACCTCCTCACACAACTATGTCAAAATTACATCTAAACTAGAGTACAACCATCACTCCGAACTGCCAGAAATTGAGTTGAATGGAAGTCTGACAACTATGAAATTAAAGAAACCACATCTATCCAGAGTGGTAGGAGGGGTGGAAACATGGAAACATGGAGACATGGAATGGGCTGATTCCACATACATGTGTAGTGGATAAAAATTCAGAAGGGATATCTTGAGAGTGAAGAGTCTCAGCCCCACACCAGGCCTGCAAGCCCAGGGTTCCAGTGCCAGGAAGATAAGTCTCCATAACTTCTGGCTACAAAACCAGCAGGAACCGTGTTGGTGGAAAAAAACTTTGGGTGTCCCAAGCAGTTTCTCTTAAAGAACCCACATGTGGACTTGCTCAGACTCACTCCCTCTGAGCTCCAGCACTGGGGTACCAGCTTGAAAGGCACCAGTGGCATATGGGGAGGAACTGAAGTGTCTAACATCAGGATAAGAGCTGAGGGATAGCTTTTTCACAGACAGATCTGCGGGAAGAGGCCATTGTTCCTCTTCTGAACCCTCCTCCCACAGGGCCACAGAGTTGGTAGGTGCTTGCCATATCTGAGACTCCATCAACCTGGCTAACATTGTTTGCCCCACCCTGAAGATACACTGAGAGTCTGCCCTACCCAACATATGTGCTCACCCAACCTGTTAATAGTGGCTTTTCCATATGAATGGCTTGTCCCAGCTCATGCTTCACAACTTCCTAAATTATCTCAAACAAGCAACAGCTGTCCTCAGCAAGCCCCAGCCCCCACACCTCTTGCTAAGTGACCCCAGGCCTGGCACTAGCAGCAGCCAGCCTAGGTTCATTCCAGCACAAGTAGCAGCCATCTTCAAATAGCTTTGTAGCTCATGCAGGGTGGCCCCAGGCAGAACATTGGTGGGAGCTGACCTTGGCCTGGATCTCCCGGAAAACCCCAGGGCCTGCACACCCAGTGGACAGCTACAAACCACACTGGAGCACCACCACCCTGCCCCTATAAAGCTGAACCTCCACAGAGGACAGAAATTGGTGTTCAATGGTCACAGCCAGTCCTTGCAGCTGACTGTCCTGGGTAAATCCCTCCCATTGACCTGTCAACAACAATCAAGGATCAACTACAAGAGGAGGGTGTACTCAGGCCACACTGAGGGTGCACCTCGAGTACCAAACTTGGATGATATGGGAGTCTGTTCCACTGAACCCTAATGGAGACCTACTACATTAGGCCATGCTGCCAAGACAGGGAGTCATAGAAGCTCTACCTAATACATAGAAACAAACATAGGGAGGCTGCCAAAATGAAGAGACAAAGAAATGTCGCCCAAATGAAAGAACAGATGAAAACACCAGGAAAAGAACTAAACAAAATGGAGATAAGCAATCTATCAGATGCAGAGTTCAAAACACTGGTTATAAGAATGCTCAAGAAACTTAGTGAGGACATCAACAGCATAAAAAAGACCCAGTCAGAAATGAAGGATACACTAATTGAAATAAAGAACAATATACAGGGAATCAACAGTAGAGTGGATATAGCTGAGAATCAAATCAATGATTTGGAAATGCGGAAGCAAAAAACAACCAATCAGAATAACAAGAAGAAAAAAGAATCCAAAAAAAAGCCCCAAGGATAGTGTAAGGAGCTTCTGGGACAACTTCAAGTGTTCTAACACTCATAAGAGTGCCAGAAGAGGAGAAAGAGCAAGAAATTACAAATCTATTTGAAAAAATAATGAAAGAAAACTTCCCTAATTTGGTGAAGGAAATAAACATGCAAGTCCAAAAAGCACAGAGTCCCAAACAAGATGCATACAAAGAGGCCCCCTCCAAGACACATTATAATTAAAATGCTAAAGGTTAAAGATAAAGAGAGAATCTTTTGTTTTTCAAGATTTTATTTACTTATTTTTTAGAGAGAGGGGAAGGCAAGGAGAAAGAGAGGGAGAGAAACATTGATGTGTGAGAGATATATTGATTGGTTGCCTCTTGCATGCCCCCAACTGGGGACCTGACCCACAACCCAGGCATGTGCCCTGACTGGAAATTGAACCAGCAACCTTTCAATTTACAGGCCGGCACTCAATCCACTGAGCCACAACAGCCAGGGCAAAAGAGAGAATCTTAAAAGCTGCAAGACAAAAGAAGTCAGTTACCTACAGGGGAGATTCCATAAAACCGTCAACTGATTTCTCAAAAGAAACTTTGCAAGCTAGAAGAGATTGGCAAGAAATATTCAAAGTCCTGAAAAGTGGGGATCTACATCCAGAGCTGCTCTACCCAGCAAAGCTATCATTTAGAATTGAAGGGCAGATGAAGATCTTCCCAGACAAGAACAAACTAAAAGTGTTCATCATCACCAAGCCATTATTATATGAAATGTTAAAGGGACTTATTGAAGAAAAAGATCAAAACTATGAACAATAAAATGGAAATAAATACATATCTATCAACAACTGAATCTAGAAAACAAACTAAGCGAACAGAAGAACAGAGACAGAATCATGGACACAGAGAGCATTTTGATGGTTGCCAGATGGGAAGTGGGTATGGGGAAATGGGTGAAGAGGTGAGGGGATTAAGAAGCACAAATCAGTAGTTACAGAACAGCCACAGGGATATAAAGTACAGTATAGGACATGGAGTAGCCAAAGAACTTATATGCATGACCCATGGACATGAACAGTGTGGTGGGGATTGCCTGAGGGAGTGGGAGGTGCTGGGTGGAGAGGGGCAAAAGGGGAAAAATTAGGACAACTGTAGTAGCGCAATCAATAAAATATAATTAAAAAATAAATATAATCCAATTATGTACTGTTTACAAGAGACAGTCTTTAGTTCAGGACACAGAAAGCCTGAATGTAAAAGGATGGAAAACCAAATTTGTATGTTAGATATGCTTTATCCAGGCATAGGTTATGGTGCAATTCACTATGAATTTAATGTTAATTGATCAACAATATATATTAAACAATGTCTTTAATAAACAATGAACAATAAAACAAAGTTATATATTGATTGGCTGATAAAAATGTAGTGATGAGAAGCTCATAGGATCCTAATTGGATTTCCTTTAGAGCCAATGGTTCAATATTCACTGATTTGGTGTTGGTGGCAGCTTTATAGAGTATCACTAATGTGAATAAGAAAACTGACTATATATAATGTCATAGAAATATGATGTGTATCATGCCATAGATGGTGTCCTTGCCTTTCTACAGCATTCCCTGCTCACCTTAATTCCCAGGCTCAATCTTTGGAGCCCAAGGTGAAGATACTCACACATTTACCCTTTTATTTCTTTTATTTGTTTGTCCTGATTGTTGACAGGCTTGGGCACATGTCAGCTCTCTAATAGTAATTTTTGTTTCATTTAATTTTGTTTTTATAATCTACGAGTGTCCCAAAGCCCAGGTTAGGCCCAAGGACATCTTTTGGCCTGTGCAGTGTTTTGATATTTTTGAATTAGTTGCTCATATTTAAAAATCCCAAGAGTTCATATAAAATTTTGGGAGGATCAGGCATATAATTCTGCCTCACAACTCATTGTGACCTGTCTTCCAGTATTTTGCCTTATAAGTCTCTGAGCATCCACACAAATCAATAGCAGACACACATAAATTAGTGCAGATCTGTCTTTCCGGTCATTCTATCTGGACAAAGTGGTCAAGCAAATGAACTGCCTAACATACTGTGCTTTGAGGAGATCTCCCTCCAGCCCAGTCTTCCTGGAACCTTCCTGACTGGGTTGACACACCAGCTGTTCCAGTTGGTTCCTCCATGTGGTACAGAACCAACCGCAAAGCAGGCAGGAGGGCTTTTCCTCCCTAGTCAACTGCACATAAAGAACTCCATAAGGAAAAGGAAGCAATGCAGCAGAGACAGTGCCTGAGTCTGAAATACGTGTTTATGCAACTCACTCATGCCTCCTGTACCAGCTGGAGGGCAATTATTTGGATGCAATGTCCACATGACGAAATGCTGCTGCTCTCACCCAAAATCACTTGGTCAGATAGCACCTGGTTCTGTTATGGAAAGTCTGGTCTCATGGACACTGATGCTGTGGTCAGAAGTTCAGTATTTTTCAGGGCCAAGCAACGATCAAGATACTTTGATTCAAAATGGAAAATATTGCTCTGCAGAAGAGAGGTCTTTACTGCAAAATTCTGGCTCTGTGCTACGGTTCTATTGTTGGGGCTGGCCAGAGATGCCACTCAAAGTATCATTTAATCTGCTCTATCATAAGGCTCAAGTGACAGTGCAATTTGCTTTGCAACCTACACTTGCTACAGAATCTTCTTTTGCTCTGAAACCCCCCTGAAAACTGGTAGCCTTTCAGGTTATTCAGTAAATAGTTTGGAAAGGCACACTCAAATATAATAAACGTTATCTCCAAAATCCAGAAGCCCCCTGAGTGTGGAACATCTTTTTATTTGTGGGTGGAACAACACACAGCAACTTTTCTTTATCCTGGAAAAGAATATTCTGACATGCTCCAAACTACTAGGTGCTCAGGAAGCTTATTCAGGTTGTGGTCCCATGAATTGTTGTGGCATTTATCTCTTGTTCTCTGACTGTCATGGATCTTAGCGAGGCGTCTATTATGGACTCAGTTGTCTTTGTCTTCCCACCCCAATTTCTATATTGATGCTCTAACCCCCAATATGACTGTATTTGGAGAGAGGGCCTGTAAAGATGTCATTAAGGGTAAGTAAGGTCATAAGGTGGGACCCTATTCCTATAGGACTGGTGTCCTTATAAGAAGCAGAGGCGATATTAGATCTCTCTCCATGCAGTGCACAAAGAAAAGGCCATATGAGGACACAGAAAGAAGGCAGCCAACTGCAAACCAGGAAAAGAAGTCTGGCCAGAAACCAACACTGCTGGCACTTTAAACTTGAACTTCTAACCTCCAAAACTGTGAAAAAATAAATTTCTGTTGTGTAGCTCACCTAGTGTGGTGTTTAGTTATGGCAGCACAAACTGACTAAGACAGCATCTAAGGCACTTGTTACCTCCTAACCATCACGTTCAATCTGAACAATTTCAGGAATGTAGAGGGTCAGTGTAGTATTTTGTAGGATATTAAAATAATCAAATTCTCTGCAGACTGAATTATGGCAGAGAAGAAAGCTACACATAACTCTGAGGCAAGGTTCTGAAGGCATACTGTTGGCCCTGCCAGAGGAGAGCAAACGTGTTTGGGTACTTGCAAGTGAGAGGAAGGAAGGAAAGGAGGAAGGAAGAAAGGAAGGGAGGAAGGAAGGAAGGAAGGAAGGAAGGGAGGGAGGAAGGGAAAGGAAGGGAAAGGAAGGAAGGGAGAGAGAGGGAGGGAGGGGGAGGAAGGAAGGGAGGGAATATGTTTGTTAGATTAATGGCTACATATCAAATGATCGAATATCAGGAGATATGTTGATATATTCCAGTAAAGATACCACATCTGGAAGAGCAGCTGGTACTGGAGTCACCATGTAATTAAATGTATGGTGTCCACAGTCCCATTGCCATCCAAGCAGGCCCAAGAAGTAAGTTAAGTAGTAATGTAATACTCTTTCGAGTTACCCTGAAAGAAAAACCTGGTCACAGCTTACTATAGAAATACCATACAGTCACCACTGCTTAATTTTTCAAGTCTTTGATGATCATACTAATCTCTGCAATCCACCCGGAGACATGGTATTTTGTTTGTCTGTTTATTGTTCCAGAAGAAATGAAAAGGTCAAGGTACTTTCACTTGTTGCTTCCTACTGTCCAAGTACGAGAGACCCAATGTGCAGAGCGTTCCAGTGTGTATTCCAATTACTACTGTCAGGCACTGGAAAAATAACAACAAAGTGGGTCTGTGAGCCAACTGGACCCACTCTGGGATTTGGACGACATCCCATTTATTATTTGGCCAAATTAATTCTTTACTTTGGTGAAACATGGTGGCATCATTTCTACAAATTAGCATCAATTCAGAGTCAGTGTCTAGTGACCCACAAAAGTCTGAGAGTTGCCCTTTCTCCAATGCATTTCCATCCTACCAAATGGATGCTGATCCTTCTGGGGAAGGCTTGGAGGGTGATTTACAGAATATACTTGTGGCAAAGTCTCTGCAGTTGTGCGATTATTTGTTTAATGATGGTACTCCCTTGGACTCTAACTTCATAAACATAGGTATCATGTTGCTTGGCTTACCTTCATATTCCCAGAACCAAGCATAGTGCCTGACACAGAGGCAGCACATGAGTACTTCCCGAATGAATGAACCAGGAAAGTATTATGGAAAAGGAACACACTCGGCTCTGGATCCAGCTCACACACAGGTTTGGAACCAAAGGTCATCAAGACTGGTCATAAAGAGTGCCCAGTACCCAAGGGTGCATCTGTCTTCCTGGGTCTTCCCATTGGTGACAACTTGATGGCACCAGATCTTGGGTATCCATAGTACTAAATCTTGGCCATCTCTCAATCTCTTATTGGTGAAGACGACCTTTTTTCCCCTACTTACCTCAATGGTCTTTACCTCTGGGTTTACTCAAGTCTTGGCTCTAAGGATGAATCTTGGATGAACACAAAAAGGATTGAAGAAGCACACGCCCACTCTCTGAGATTGAATATCAAGTCATCCTTGACATCCATCTGATTCTGCGCTCATGCTCCATATAAGTTCATGGGCATCTGGTTCCTCAGAGTTTGAGGCCTTGACTCTAGATGGTAGTTTGCTGGCTAAGATCCCACTTGCCTCTTTCCACCCACTCATCAGCACCCACCCCACCTCCTGCCAAAGGCCTTTTGACAGAATTTCCTGATACCTGCTTAGATATTCAATTTGATACCATACTTTGCAACATATTTTTCAATTCCTTTACTTTGTAATAGGTTTAGATAATGACAGACCAGTTACAAAATAGTAGAAAGTCCCCATGTATTCTTGCAATTATCAAACTAGGAAACTAACAATGATAGAGCTCACTTCACTAAACCATTGGCCTTGTTGGAATTCCATTGCTTTTTCCCAATGAATGTCCTTTTACTCTCCCAGTACACAGTCCAGGATTCCACCCCTTATTTAGTTGTGTTATCTCTTCAGCCTTCTTCAGTCTATGGCAGTTCTTCCGTCTTTACTTGTCTTTCGTGACCCTGACATATTTGGAGAATACCAGTTAGGTATTTCAGAACATCTCTCAATATGTGTCATGTGAATTATTTTAAAAGGTAATATTGCATCATATTACTTCTAGCTTAAAACTCCTATTTCCATATCACTTACAGAATAATATCTTAAACTTCCCATCTGGACAAATGGACTCTTGATCATTTGATCTGTCATTTCATCCTCTTTGTGGCCTTTAGAATCACTCACTTCTGCAGCCATCCTGAAGCCCCTCTAATAAATATGCTCCAGCATCTTCATCCTAACTACACGTAAAATCTATTATTCAAGACACCATTGCTAGAAGCTACAAAGCCCCCACATCTTAGTGGCTGAACATAATAACAGCTCATTTCTCATCCACTCAAGTTCTCATGTGGATGTCCCTGGTTGAGTGGTTCTCCTGGGAAGCTCTCCTCCAAGTGGTGGAAACATTTTGGGGTATTGCCATCTTCAACAAATAGCCTCTAAGGTCACCATGGAAGGGAAGAAAAAGAAGTGCATGTGGAAGTTTGTGATATGGTGCAAGCCAATACAGTTCACATCATTTCTTCCCTTATTACAATGGTCTAAAGTAATCATGTGGTCCTTTGCAACAGATTAGGAAATGTAGTTTCCGGATTCCAGGAAGAAAGTGAAGCAGTTTCATAAAGTTTCGGCATTTCTCTGCCAGTGTCCACCCTCTAGTCACCAAATTGTTTTATTTCCCCCCCCCCCCACGTAATACAACTTGCTCGCCCTCTTCCCAAATGAGAGAACTCAGATGCATATCCAGTTATTGTATGAAACTCAGTCCAGGATCTCTACCTGGTTCAGGCCTCTCCATGAAAACAGCAGCAGCTCTTTTTGGTCTGATCTTCTGTTATCTGAGAGATAAGATCTGCCACCCCAATTTCCTGATCTCCAAAATACAGCAGTGGATCAGGACAGGAGACCTGCATGAAACTCGCCCATCTGGAGAAAGGGAGAATGAAAGTCTCATAGCCATCACTGGTCCATAGGTGTACTTTACCCTTGCAGGACAGGTGTGGTGATATTTCCCAGCTCTGGATGCTGGGGAAACTGATTAGACCCTGCATTTGCTCTCTGGGACCCTGTGGGCAAGCCCCCAAACTTCACCCTCTGGGGGCTCCTCCTTGCTCATTATTACCCAAAGCCACATAACAGTGAACTTTGCATAGTGAGTTCTTTTTGGAACAGTACAGCTTTGGAAAGCTCACATCCTGTTTAGGAAACATTTGAGGACTCAAAGATTGTTTTGAAGTCCCAAACAATCAAAGGATATTTTGATCCAGACTCATGGTATTCTCAGTAGCACAGTCATCTCAAAATCTTAGTGACTTCTGATCAATTTGCCTGCAGTCAGTTCCATGTACCTATAAACCACACCCCAAGACCTTTCTTGAACACCATTCTGCAATTGCCTATGTTTCCTTGTCTACCCCCTCCTACAATTCTCTCTCAATGTAATGGCAGGCTCAATGAGGACATTGGGCTTGAGTGGGAAGTCTACATGCTTACTCGCACCTGAGACATTTTCTTTCACCCAGAAAATTCACCAGAACTTTGTCAGCTCAAATTATTTTCATTTCCCATATTTTACTATTTGGAGACTAGAAGCAGTTGCCGATTACAATCCCACAAGGCCCTGAATTATTGGACTCTCTATTACCTTTCATTTTCTGCTTACAAAACAGTCAATTATTTATTGAGTTCATCTCTTCCTTGTTTTGCCTTTCCAAACAGAGCCAGTTCTAATTAAGACAAATTTCAACAACTCCATTTTCCAATGACTCCCCCTACGAGCGTATAGGGGTCTGCCTTCCAAGCCTTCTCTGTAAGTGACCATTTGGCCACCTGGTTTGTCACAGCACAACACAGATGTCCAGCCATCCAGCATCATGCTATGGCTCTTACCCACCTCTTGCCAAGCTGCTGAGAAAATGCTCACATTTTTTTTTTTGCCACAGCACCAACTGACTGCAAGGTACCAATTTCCATGGTATTAAGTAAATCATTCTAGCTGTTGCGAATGACCCCCATGTTTCAGTGGCTCAACAAAATATATGTTTATTTCTCATCCACCCAGTGTTTAATGAGGATTCTCCAGTTAGCACAGCCTCTTCAGGCAGTGCGTCAGAGATCTTGGTGACTCCTTCCATTTTGGAACGCTTCGCTCTCCGTGTGGCTCCAAATTTGCCACAAAAGAGACAAAGTATTAGGTGTGCAAGACATTTTAATGGGCTAGCCTGAAAGTGTCATATCAGTACATCACATCTGTCCACACTTCATCAGTCAGAATTAGTTTTATGACCCCACTCACATACCAGGGGGCTGGTTAAATCATTATCCTTGGTGCCCAGAAAGATAATTAAATGGTTGGCAAGAATTAGAATTGTTTCTGCCAAAAGACCAATCTGAAATTTCACTTGAGGTCTTTGCAGAATCAGGCATTTCCCCCCCCCACTTACATGTGTCTTGTACATAATTTTCATCACATTACCCCCACATTGCATTAAAAATTAGTTTATTAGGTAACCAGGGCCTCAGGGTTAAGAACTGCCCTGCATTCATCTCTGCAGCACCTGAGCCTGGCGCTCTGCCTGGCACAGGGAAGGTGCTGAATGAGAGCTTGTTGAGAGAATGTTGTGGTGGGAGAGAGGCCAAGTTCAGAGTGCACACTGAGAGTCTGTCCTCTCTGCAGAATAGGATGGGGCTTCCCTAATAGAGATAGAAAAAATAAGGATTATTTTTAGGTATATTTTTCAAAAATGAAAGTAACAATATGCTCTTTTTCATTTATTCAAGTGGGAAAATTGTGTTCCCTCATCCTTGGCACTAGTTTGGTCATTTTGCATTTTCCAGTTTATTATTCTCAATGCAATAAATTTCTCAGTAGAGGCTACTATTCATATTTCTTTGAATAGCATATCTTGTCCTGGAGTTAATTCTCACTTACAATAGAAGAAAAAAACCCACAAAATTTGGGCATCAAGTTGCCATTCAGTACCGGGAGGGTGATATGCAGGAAGTCTGTCCCTTGAAGATTTAGGACTGTGCCCCAAGACTTCTCTATTCAAGGAGCCCAAGATAGAAAACCTTCCTGTTCAGGCAGAAGCATGCCCAATTAACAGTTGGGAATATGTAGAAATGTGGAACAATTGCCCATTTGTTTGCTATTAAACTAAAAAACAAAGGGATCTTGATGAGTTTGCATGAAAGGATTCTGAAGAGCATTTGAGATGTCCCTTGACTCCTGAGGGTAGCTCTCATGTATGCAGAAGGAAGCTTTTCAGTGTCCTGTTCTGCCCTAGAAAACAGAGGAAGCTGGCCACCAGGAGGGATGTGCCAGGAGCTGATAGCTGGTGATGGTGACAATGTTATGACAGGTAGACGTGAAGTATCTTAAAAAAGACCTTTTTATAACTTGCCTCAAAGTGCCACCTAAACTCTCTGCAGCTGGATCCCAACGGTTCTCCCCTCTTTCTCCCCAGGGCCCAGTTTGGAGAAAGGATTTAGCTGTTTCAATGGGTGGCACAAGTATCCTAGGAAGTTGAATCTTTGGCCAGGAGATCTGCCTCTGAGGAATCTGTTCAGCACAAGGGCTCTGCGAAGCAGCTCACTGAGCTAAACATTTGTTGCCCCCTCCCTCCCTCTGAACCCAGGGCCGCCTTTAGCAGAGGACAGTGGAACACAGCCCTGTGGACACCAGAGCATCAGAACCTGGCGGCTTGAAAACCCAAGGAGTGGGGGCCAGGCCTTTCTCACCTTCCACAGGTGGTATAACCAGGCTGATTTAATCACAGGAAGGAACAGTCTGTCAGATGGGTATAAAGCCCTTACTTCCCACTCAGCTATTTTTGTTTCATTACTAGGCTTCACTTTTTAGAGTAGTTGTAGGTTTACAAAGAAACTAAGTGGGAAGTGCAGCGTTCCTATACACCCCCTCTCCTTACACAGTTTCCTGCATTAATAACATCTCACATTAGTGTGGAACATTTCCTACTGTTGATGGTACAATTAGTAATATGATAAATAAAATTAATGTGCATTCTGAATAACTTTGAAATTTAATAATTAAAATAAATTAAAATTTAAATAATAAATTAAAAGAAATAATTTTAACAAAATAATAATATAATAAGTTATTATTAACTGAAGTCCATAGTTTACATAAGGGCCCACTCTTGGTGTGGTACATCCTACGGGTTTGGGCAAATGTGTAATGATAAGTACCTGTGGTTATAGTATCATACAGAGTAGATGCACTGCCCTGAAGTTGTCTCTGCTCCATCTACTCACCCCTCCCCACCCCACTCCCAATCTTGGCAACCACTGGTGTTTTTATTGTCTCTATATTTTTGCCTTTTCCAAAATGTCATTTAGTTGGAATCATACAGTAAGTAGCTTTTTCAGATTAGCTTCTTTCATTTAGTAATATGCATTTAAGATTCTTCCTTGTCTTTTTGTGGCTTAATCGCTCATTTTTTAAAATCTCTAAATAATATTCCATTGTATGAACATACCAGTTTCTTTCCCCATGCAGCTGTCAAAAGACATCTTGGTTTCCTCAAAGTTTTAGCAATTGTAAGTAAAGCTGCTATAAACGTTTGTGTGAAGGTTTTTGTGTGGACGTAAATTTCAACTCACTTCAATTACGTAAGTAAACACCTAGGCAAGTGATTGCTGGATTTCATGGTAAGAGTATGTTTAGTTTTGTAAGAAGCTGCCAAACTTTCCTTCCAAAAATAGCTGCACCATTTTGCATTTCCAGCAGCAATGAGCGAGAGCTCCTTTTGCTTCACGTTCTCACCAGCGTTTAATATTGTCAGCGTTTTGAATTTTGGCCATTCTAATAGGGGTGTCATGATGTATCAGTGCTGTTTTAGTTTGCAGTTCCCTGACGACGTATGACATTAAGCATTCTTTCAAATGCTTGTCGCTCCGTTGGATTGCCCCCTCCCCCCACGCCATAGGCCTGATAAGAGCTATTTCCGATTCAAAGCAGAAAGAATAGGCTTATCATTATGGGAGAAAATATTTCTAGACTGATGGGCCAAACATCTCCTTAACACATTTTGAAAAGTAATAGGGAACAACACTAGTGCCAAGTAACATTTCCTTTTTTTAGATGCTTTCAAATTAGACAGCACACTCAGAACTAAAAACAATAGGGAATGATTAATGCTCCCCACCCCCCACCCCGGGGAGACGTTGAGACCAGATTCTGCCACTTTGCAGTGGGGGGAAAGCACCCAGTCCAGACCACTGAATGCTGTGCAAAGAGCTAGACACTAATTAATTTGAGGTATTTCCACAATCCTGCCTCCCACGTGTATATTTTAGACCAGACAGGCTAGATTCTAAGAGAGAAAGGGAATTGCTATTTCATTGAGAGAACCAGCTTGTTTTAATTCAATGAAACTGAGGAAGTGAAAGTCATTGCCTGCACTAGACTAGCCTTCTCTGTCTTCATGATTGTGTAAGTTAATTCCTTATAATGAATATGTGTGTGTGTGTGTGTCCCCTAATATGTTAGATTGAATCACCTCCAATCCTAATATCCGATTGGCTATGTATATCTTACTGGATTGGTTCTGTTCTCTGGAGAATCCTTGTCACCCCAACTGAAATTGGGGTCCCGCTGCCCACCGCCACCCTCTAGGCAAAATTCCAGAGGCTGACTTTCACTGATAAAGGAAGGAGTCTTTATTCAGAAGTTTCACAATTTTGGAATGACAGCTTTCCACGTGCATTTAATCACTTATGCCTGTTAATTAAGGCTAAACACTTTAACTCTTTAGTTAGAGCTTTAATCACTTAAACTGTCAATTAAGGCTGAACCCTAACACCTGAGTTCTCCTATCATTCTCCCTGTTAGTTTTAATGATCTTATTTCTATAGGATCAGTTTACAAACTAAAGCAACATAAGATACAAAGGATACACAGTTTTGGAAGAATGGCAGGCTTCTGCCTCAGAGGCTGTTCCCTGTACAATATCCAAGAAAGAATAGCCCTGTCCCCCTCCGCCAGGCCAGCCTGACCCTAGGCTGCACCTGGAGTTGAAAACACTGTCTGCTGGGAAACACAGGCAGCTGCAGCTGGATCATCCAGGCATCCTCGAGGAAGAAGAGCCTGAGAGCCAGTGCCTGTCCTTTGGAGAGCCCTTCTTTTATTTCATATAGTCTTGCCCATGTTCCACGTGCTCTGGAGATATTCAGTTTCTCAGCCAACCCCATCCTAGAGTGTTTACCATTGCCTCGGCAAACCCCTCCCATGGCCCCTCCCTACTTCTCCCCAGTGATCTGAGCAGATCTCTCTGTATCACCCTGACAAAATCAGAAGGGGAATCACATGAGATTGTGAACACCAGGAGGTAGGGATCATGGGGCCACTGTAGATTTATTCTCCCACAATAACACATCTTATAAAGTTATTAAACCTTGTACTTATATATGGAAGAATGTCGCTTGGAGAGCACAAGACAAGAAGGTGCTCATAGACTTAAAAAAGAATCAACAGCCATTGCAGTACATTGAGCTCCAGGGAGACAGCATCGGGGCAAGTGCAGCCTGCATGGGCACTGGGCAACTCTGTGCTGGATAAGAAAAAGTAATTAAACATGGACAAAGGAGGTCTTAAGAAGCCAAGATGCTAAATGTCATCATGTGCTTTCTTTGTGCAGACTTGCCAGGAGGAGCCCAAGAAGAAGCACCCATGAGCTTCAGTCAGCTTCTCAGAGTTTTCTAAAAAGTGCTCAGAGAGGTGGGAGACCATGTCTGCTAAAGAGAAAGGAACATGTGAAGACATGGCAAAGGCGGACAAGGCCCGTTATGAAAACAAAATGAAAAGTTGTATCTCTCCTAAAGGGGAAACGAAAGAGAAGTTCAAGGATCCCAATGCACGCAAGAGGCTGTGGGAGCTTCCCCTTAAAGGAGAGAAGCTGGGACTGCAAACTGGGCTCCCGAGCACAGAGTGCCAGTGCCAGGATTAGCAGACCACGTATTACCCAGCGATGAAAGGCCACGAGGTTTATCTCTGCTGGGCAGAGATGAGACCCACTGGAGATAAAGCCACTATTTTTTTCTTTTGCTCTCTTAATTCTTGAAGGGGGCAAAGCGCAGGTTTTGTGTTTGCAACTACTCACCTTGGGCCCAAGCGAAGGGAGGGAAGTGTAGACTGCAGTCATGCAAGGAGAGTCTGGAGTGGGAGATGCCGGGGAGAGACAGGGGGCAGCAGCTGTGGGGTTTTCTGTGCTGGGATGTACCTCGGTTCTGGTTCCGCAGCAGCCCTCATTCTTGAGAAGAGCAAGCCCCTCCCAGAAAAGCAATTACCTTACCCTGTGGGATACTACTCCCTCCAACCTTTGCAATTCTGCTCACCCCACCCTATATCTTTTTGTTTGTTTCTTTCTTTCTGTTTTGTTTTGGTTTGGTTTGGGTTTTTTTAGTCTGGGTTTTTTTTTTTTCTTTTTTTTTCTTCTTTTCTGCCATTCTGAATCTTAACCCCTGCTGATGTGACAGCAACATATGCAGACTCAGGGAATGTCAGGGATAGGCTGTAGGGTGCAGCCATACCATACACTTTCCCAGGAAACAGATAGGCCCTTCCCCCTTATGGGAGAGCCATAGAGACACTGTCCTCCAGCAGACCCAAAATCTGGGCTCTGGAGACCCCACCCATTATCCTATTGGCCGCCCCCCTCTCCCCGCCGCCAAGTACAGGAAAAAAATCCTGGACAAACTCAGACTAGTGGCTTGGGGGCAGGAGAACCCACCTACTATCTTCCCAGAAGTCTAGAAGTCACCTGCCACAGAAGATCCAGAAGTCCCAACCACCCTCCCCCCACCTCCCACCCCTGGATTCTGTCAGAAACGCTCTCAGAAACAGTCAGGTCTGTAACTAGTTTAAAACTGACAGTAGACCGGCGGGCGGAGACAGGCAGAGGCGGATCCTGTGGTGACCTGGAATGTTTTCTGACACACCTCTGGGCCCACTACTGATAAAACTCAGCTTGGCAGAGCAGCTTGGCCCAGCATGGGTGCAGCCAAGCCCAGAGGAATCAACCACAGACTGTGGATCGCTTGTAGCTCTGAACAGCCTGCTGAGAGCTAGACATGGACAGCCCTTGACATTGGCTTATACCAGCTTCAGACAACGTAAGAGATATATCCAAAGGGAGAACCCAGGGGGAGCACCCCCCTCCCTATTCCTCCAGAATCCCTCTCAGAAACAGTTGGGGCTGCAACTAATGTAAAATTGGCAGCTGGCTGGTAGGCAGAGACAGGCAGAGGCGAATCCTGTGGTAACCTGGGACATTTGCTCACTCACCTCTGGGCCCACTACTGATAAAACCCAGCTTGGCAGAGCAGCTGGGCCTACTATTTGTGCAGCCAGGCTAGGAGGAATCAGCCACAAACTGTGGATTGCTTGTAGCTTTGAATAGGCTGTCAAGGGCTAGACATGGACAGCACCTGACATTGTATTACACCAGCCTCAGGCTACATCAGAGCCACATCCAAAGGGAGAACCCAGCAGGCAAGCACTAAACTCTGCTGAGATGAATTCTACCTTGTTCTTTTTCATTATTTTTTTCTTTTTCATAGTCTTTTTATTAGTTTTTCTTTTTCTTCTATTTTTATTGCTTTCTTTTTTTTCTTTCATATCTCTTATTTTACTCTTACCATTGATTACCTAACCCTAACCAGAAAAGACACTGAATAGCCTCGGCAATCTTGAGAAAGAAGAACAAAGTTGGAGGGATCACAAGACCTGATATCAGACTATACCACAAGGCCACTATAATCAAAGCAGCCTGGTACTGGCATAAGAATAGACACAGATCAATGGAACAGAACAGAGAGCCCAGAAATAAACCCATGTCTTTATGGTCAATTAATATTTGACAAAGGAGGCAAGAGCATGCAGTGGAGTAAAGACAGTCTCTTCAATAATGGTGTTGGGGAACTGGACTGGTATATGCAAAAAAAGGAAACTAGGCCATCATCTTATACCATACACAAGAATAAACTCAAAGTGGATAAAAGACAAATATAAGTTGTGATACCATGAAAATCCTAGCAGAAAGTATAGGCAGTAAAATTTCAGATATCTTGCTTAACAATATTTTTGCCAATATATCTCCTAGGGCAAGGGAAACAAAAGAAAAAAATCAACAAATGGGACTACATCAAATTAAAAAACTTCTGCACATCTAAAGAAACTATCATCAAAATGAAAAGGAAACTGACTATATGGGAGAATATATTTGTCAATGATACATCAAACAAGGCTTTAGTCTTCAAAATACTCATATGGCTTGACACCAGGAAGACAAATAATACAATTAAAAATGGACAAAGGACCTGAATAGACACTTCTCCAAGGAAGACATCCAGAGGGCCCAGAGACACATGAAAAAATGTTCAACAGCACTAGTTGTCAGAGAGATGCAAATTAAAACCACAATGAGTTATTACTTCACACCTGCCAGAATCAACAAACAACAAATGCTGGTGAGGATGTGGAGAAAAGAGAACCCTAGTGCACTATTTGTGGGAAGGCAGACTGGTACAGCCACTGTGGAAAAGAGTATGGAATTTCCTCAAAAAATTAAAGATGGAACTGCTTTTTGACCCAGCAATTCCACTGCTGGGAATATAGCCTAAGAATCTTGAAACACCAATTCAAAAGAACCTATGCACCCCAATGTTCAAAGTAGCGTAATTTAGAATTGCCAAGAGTTGGAAACAGCCTAAGTGACCATCAGTAAGTGAGTGGATCAACAAACTGTGGTACATTTACACAATGGAATACTACACAGCAGAAAGAAAGAAGGGGTTCCTACCTTTTGTGACATCATGGATGGAACTGGACAGCATTATGCTAAGTGAAATAAGCCAGGTGGTGAAAGACAAACACCATATGATCTCACTTACAAGAGGAATCTAATGAACAGAAGAAATTAATGAGCAAAGTAGAACCAGAGGCATAGAATCATGGAACAGACCGACAGCTGTGAGAGGGGAGGGAGGAGGTGGGGATTGATTGAAAGAAGGTGAAGGGATTAGTCAAAGAACATGTATGAAGGACACATGGACATGGACAACGGTGAGGGGACCGATTATGGAAGTGGAGGGCAGACTGGATAGATGGGGGCACAGGAGGAAAAAGTGAGACAACTATAATAATAGCATAAACAATAAAATAACATTTTTAAAAAATTTGTGAAAACTTGATTCAAATGAGTTTTTTAAAGCTGAACATCCTTTCTCTGACTCCCAACAGTAACTGCAAATCTCAGAACACAGGTGGCAAGTGTGCTTGAGAGGTGGACTTGATCCACAGCCACCCTGTCCCCTCCAGCCTGGCCGAGGGAGGGAGGCTGCCATGGGAGATAGCTTCCCCACACAAGCTGGCCTGTTGGGTATCCAGCCTCTCTGGATTTCTCTTCTTTGAGCTGTAATGTCAAGGGATCCTTCTAACGTGACAGAGGGTTCCAGAGGTGGAATCAGTGGGAGAGAGCTGTCCGAACTGCAGTGCTTTAGAACCCAAAGCAGAAATCCCCTGGGATGCCACAGAGATGGAAGTGTCTGGAGGAGTTTGAGGAAGGATGCATCGCAATGAACCCTGTGTATGCTGCCAGTGGACAAGGGGACAGGGAAGTGGAGGTGGCTTCTGCATCTCCAAGAGGCCCAAGAGGGCCTGGAGTACACTGGTCAGTGTCTGCAGAGGTGTGGGCAGGGGTTGATCACCGCAGTGGCCTGGGGTAGAGGTTCAGACACCACTGGGGTTCCTAATCTCCTAACCGGGCCTTGTCTTTATTTTTGTCACGTTTCCCCACCAGCCATCATTTTAGCGATGGCTTCTTGCCTGTCATTGTGCCTAGGCAAGGAGTGTTTCATCTGCCCTTTGCCCCAGCACCTCTGACTGTGCTTGGCACACACAAAGTGCTCAGTAAATAGTGCTGATTGCACTTCTTGCCCTGGAGAAGCACCCAGTGAGGAGCACAGAGATACAGTAAGTTTTCTGTCTTGCTGGATTTCAGCTTTAGCCAAGATAGTGGTGGGTGTGATCTTCCCTCAGATAGAGGCAAATGAGTGGATAACAGACAGTAGGTGACTGATGTCCTGGTCATGCCCAGTGTCATCTCTGAAGGAGGAGGCTGTGATGCAGGTGGCTTGGGTGAGAAGCAGGTGAAAGGTAAGGGTAGAAGTTCCTGCTGAGAAGAGGGCCAAATGCTGATAGGTCAAGCAGGGAGAAGCCCAGGGTTCTGGGTCAGTAATGGGAAGGGACTTGCGAGCTGATGGAAAATCGCTTGGGGTTAAAACAAACAAGGCAGCTGGCAATTGTAAGATGACAACTCATGGAACACCAGCTGACTTTGCCCCCTTGGTGCTAAGCCATGTCCTCTCTCTGTCCTGTGCCTTGTGCAACATTGAAGTGTAACCACAGGTTGAAGTTAGAAAGAAGGCCCAGCAGGCAACAAAGGACCAGCATAGAAGCCTGGGAAGAAAGGAAAGAGGAAGGAGATGCTCTCTGGACCTTGGCAAAGGGGGCAGGGTGAAGGTCAGCTGATCCAGAACATAATGGGAAAGGGCTTTTGGCCACAATAGAGTAACCTTGGGAGAGGAGGCCAGGTGTGGGGAAGAAGCAGGCTCATAGGAACCGGTAGACTCTGAGGGTGGCCCAGAAGAAAGCAGGGCTATGAACAGGGTGGCCAGGGTCGCTGTCTGTTGGGTAAAGTGCTGTGGACTGGACATCTGGATGTACCTGGTGTCCCAAGAATCTCACACCACGGAGGGCTACAGATGAGCACAGCGAGCCAGTGGCCATTGGTCCTGACTAGATAGAGAGGCTGGATCCACGGTCCCTGAGAGAGGCTGCAGCCCCCAGCAGCAGTAGGGCCATTTCTCTGGGGGCAGCCTCCTGCCAGGGACTGGAGGGCCACTGCCAGGGTCCCATGTTGTATCTGAGCTGAGATCTGGTCACAGCGTAGGTGAGGGACACATGTTTAGAAGGGAAAAACAGACAGTGGGCCCTCCCCAAGGGCATAGAAACAAGCTAGAGAGACCATGAACCACTGAGTCAGCTTAAGAGACAGGTTCTAAAGTCATGATTTATTTGGCAATCTTAGATTTCATCATAGCCCAAGGGTATCCCCATCTCTTCCTTGGTGAAGCTTGTCAGAACGAAGTCAGCTCTTTGAGAATGAGGTCAAGTAACAGAGTGGAGAGGCAAACATGGGTGGTGGGTGCTGGTGGTGGTGGCAAACTGGCCCTGGCAGCTGCTTCTGCCCAAGAAGGCCCCTGAGGGGACAGCCCCACAGGTCACCTTGTGCACCTACTAATTTGCTTCCAAGTAGTCAGGGTTCCAAGACCATTATGGGTCTGAAAACAGAGAGGCCAGCATGTTTGGTGATATAGACCTGAATGACCTTTAGCCAAAGGTTGTCACAGGCACAACCCTTGTCCAGGCTGCCTTCTCAAAAGCCACCAACTCTCCCCAGGATCCAGTCCAGGATCCAGGCCCTCAGGCTACCTTGCCCCTCCCAGGCTTTCAGCTGGAGCTTTTCTGTTGTGGTTTTGTTTGTTAGAAGCAAAGCAGGAATCTTTTTTTTTTTTTTAATTTAACAAGTGTGTTTTGAGCCCTAAGTCCTAGATTCTCTATCGGGTCTCTGGGTGGACTGGGGAGGACAGCCCAGAGGTGCCTGGGTTCTCTGGCAGCCCAGAGGCCAAGGAAGCACTGTCCTGTGGGGTGCAACGTGAGCCCTGAAGGCCACGCCGTGCTCACCGCTAATCCTTGGCATCCAGCTTCCTGGGCACTGATTAATCTGGGTGACGGGAACCTCCAAGGCTAAAGTCTACTGTTTATGACAGAGGCTAGCATGCTGTTCAGGCAGTAACTTAGGAAAATGCCAGAGTTTAGTGGCCATAAGATTTCTGTCTGTAGGAGGACTTGCCTGCAGGAGGTGGAAAGAACAGTTAACTCTCTGCACATTGGATGATGTTGTCTCCTGGCTGCTGAGATTTATTTTTTATGTTAGTGAATCAATGTTCTATGTAAATAATTAGCATACAACTACTTACTGCCTGAACAATGTGACGTATTAACAATAGGCCTCCTGATTTTGTTGAATATATGTCTGACAGCCTCAGGCACTGCCGTCTTCGTAACACATTCTGGAAATGCTGTTCTGGTGTGTCAGAGTGATTTTGTGAGTTCTAAGGCATACAGTAGAGAATAAAATAGAAAATTAGTAATATCTTTTCCTCTGTGGTTTGGAAAAGATACAGCTTTATAGGCCATTTTTGGACTAGTTGTTTTTTTAATGAAAAATTAGGGTTAAAGTTTTGTTAATAAAGGTTGTACTATTAGTTAGTTTGATTTTTCTTGTCAAACCAGTTTTCCCTGTGTCTTCAGAAACTCCACTGTGTGCAAACCTGTAGTTTTTAAACTATTTGAAATAAATGTAACAATATTTAATGCAGGGAAGTAAATAATTATGACTTTGAGTGTAAATGGGACAATGCTCATATTTGGGGGACTACCGATTGGAGAATGAGTGTGTATAGATTTCAGCATTTAACATGGGGGAGCTGTGAGCAGAGGGGCTGGTGTGCAGAGCCTGGGAGCTGCTGTGTGTGTGGTAAATCATCAATGTGTCACCACTTCCTCATCAGCTGCAAGTCCCTGGAAGAGCAGGACAACTGCACAGCGATAATTCTCGTGTGTGCATTCCGTGCTCTGCAGCGCCAAGCCCTTGAGAAATGAAAGATTTTTCTTTATCCACATTGAAAATCTATTTTGTTTTTTAAATACAGCACATTAGGTCTAAATTTTGTTTTGCCTGCCAACTTAAACAGGACTCTCTTATGGCACTATGGGCTCTATTTAGTGTCGTAATAAACGGTCCCCAAATTTCCGAATAACACATTTGTAACTCAGTATGCCATGTGAGAAACACTTCTGAGCTTTGACAGTGAAGGGAAGCTTTCACTAATTATAAGTGCAGAAAAGATGGATGTTGGGAATATAATTTCTAAAATTTGCAATGGTGCACTCACTTACTTGTGAAATTCACACTGTGAACGGTCTTCAAGAAACAAGCCAAAAGTTAAATTCAGCTGTTGCTTATAGTTAAAATTTCCCAAGTCCCAGCAGAAATCCAGATAAATTTCAGACTCAGAGTGTAGAGATTAAGACAATGTTATGATGTTCTTGTGTATGAGCTGTAGACCAATGGTGTTGGCTGTTTATGCCCAAATGGTGGTAAAAATGCAAGAGCATGAATTGTTTGTCCTTTAATTAGCATTAAATGTTTGACAATTCAATAAAAAGAGAGAGGATATGAGAACAAAATAAGGTAAGAAAGGAAGGTGGCAAGGAATGAGAAGAGAGAAAGGGAAAGAGAGAAAAGAAGGGAGGGAAATTGCCAGTTTTCCAGTGGTCTTGCGTTTTACACTCCGGCCAGCAGCGTGTGTGTGTGTGTGTGTGTGCATGGCTTCCCGTCCTCACCACCACTTGGGTTTTCGAAGTGGAACCATTCCATCACATGTGTGATGATATGCTTATGGTTTCACTCGGCGTTTTTTTAAGACTAAAGATGGCAAACGTCTTTTCATGGGCTTATTTGCCACAGGTAAGTCTTTAGTGGAGTGTCTTCAAATCTTTGCTCATTTGAAAACATAGCCTTCAACTTCCACTCCCAAACGGTTTTCATACTCACTTCCTTTCCCCCCCCTCTCCCACACTTCTCTAGGTCAGATCCTCACTTCCTCTGATCTAGATTCCCTGTCTCCCAGCGCCTTGTCCTGGGACCGCCCCTGCACCTTCCGCAGTGCTGCCAGAGACGACATTCCATGTCTAGACAGGCTGGTGTGGTCATTCTCCTGTGCGGCCCTCTGCAGTGGGCCCTGCATAGCAGGTTCTTTCCATCCTCCACCAGCGCCACATGGGTGTCTTCTTTACATGCCCCAACACCCGTCTGTTTCACCCTAGGCTCTCCCATCGACCCTTTGTTTTCTTTGTTTGTTCTTCACCAACGTGGGATTAAATGCAGAAGCAGGAAGCTGCCTTGTTCTTTCACTCCTGTGGCCTCTACAGGTATGAATGGCCTCTACCCAGGTTGTCATTTCCCAAGTGGACTTGTGGGCCCTCTGTCCTTTTAATTTTCTATAATGTAAACATCACATTGTATTTTCCTTGTCTGAACAGCTGTCTCCACACTAGACCACAGCTAAACTGAGGACAAGACTGTATTTGGCCTTTTAGTCCCCTAGTGCTTGTCCACAGGGGACACTCCCTCTGGAATGAGTGTCCTCTAACATAGCTTCCTTCCTTGAGATAAGGCCATTCAGGATTTAGTACCTGCCTATTCCCTGTTAAACTTCCCCACTCTGTGCAAAAACTGTCATCAACTCTCAGCGGGGTTCAGGAACTCCTTGTGCAGCCTCCCATCCCCCACCAACCACACGGCTGACACAGAAATGTGAAAGACCCTCAACGCTCAGCACAGTGGCTGCCTCAGGGCCCTGCGTGGAGCTCTCCATGGTCCTGGGAGAGTCCCTGTGCTCAGCGCTGGGTTTCCAGAGACAGGCCTTCCTCACTGTCCATTTTCTCCTGTTGGATTTACAACATCCTGGCTTCACTCTCCTCACCAATCTACACTCCATGGCCCATCTCCGTATCCTTTTTTGATATTAAAATTTAAAAAATACATAAAACCACAGAGTAAAACATAATCAGCTAGCAAAAATATTAATATTTGATATATTTGCTTCAGATCTTTATATATTTCTTTTGCTTTAGATCATTAAAACAAACACACACGACAGAAAACATACCCATCACTGAACGCTGAAGTCGCCTACACTTACCCCCTCTGTTCCAGTCTCCTCCCATCTTCAAAGATAACCACACCCAGGAATTTACGCGTATCCAGTTCATCTTTTTATGCTTTTACTTCACATTTCCATAGATAGCATTGTTTTACCTTTCAAAATGCAAACACTATTATTCTCCAATGACTTGTTCTGTTACTTGCTTCCTTCTTTCATTACAAAGACAACAAAGGCCCTGGCTGGTGTGGCTCAGTGGACTGAGTGCCGGCCTGTGAACCAAAGGGTCGTTGGCTCAATTCCCAGTCAGGGCTCATGCCTGAGTTGTGGGCCAGGTCCCCAGTAGGGGGCATGCTAGAGGCAACCACACCTTGATGTTTCTCTTCTTCTCTTTTTCCCTCTCTTCCCTCTCTCTAAAAACAAATAAATAAATAAAATCTAAAAAAAAAAAAAAGACAAGGTCTTCCTGTTCTAGCTGCAGCCTTGTTTCAAGGGTTCCCTTGAAGCGAACTTCTGATCAGCTTTTGTGAAGAATCGGAAACCATCTGGGTGACAAGGGGTTGGAGAGAGTGCTTTTTCTGAAACTCCCAGGAGTCAGACATTGGACCTCCTGGGTGACCCTGTGTTTCTTGATTCTTGGTCTTTCTTATATTTTCTAGGAGAGCCTTGATTTTACCTTCTACCTCTTCTACCAACTTTTTCTAACTTCCTAGATTCATTTCTCATACCTAATTTTGTATTGATAGCATCCTATAGTTCTGTTGAGTATAACATGCTTTTATAAAATTAGCTTTATTGCCATATAATGAACAATGAACTACATATATTTGAAGTGTATAATTGGATTCATACAACCATTAAAACTTCACACACAGCCAAGATAATGTTCAAAACCCAAATGTTTTCTTGTCTTTCTGTAACCTCCCCTTTGCTCCAGCTTCAAGCAAGCACTCATCTGTACACAATATAGCATGTACTTTATATGGCTTCTTGTAGTCAGCTTGATGATTTTTGAGATATAGTCATGTTGTTGCTGGAGTCTATAGTGCACAGTAGTATTCCATTGTATAGCTATATCAGGATGTATTCAGTTATTTACTTGTTGATGGATAATTGGACTACTTCCAGTTTCTATTAAAAGTAAATCTGCTGTAAACATTTCATGTAAAAAGTCTTTGTACAGAGACTTGCTTTCCTTTCTCTTGGGTAATTACCTAGAAGTGAAATGTTTGGATCCAAAGTGTGTGTTCAAGTTTTTAGGAAAGTGTCAGTGCTTTCCAATGTGGTCAAACCATTTCACATTCCCCCTAGCAATATGTGAGTTCCAGAACCTGCACATCCTTGCCATGCTTTTGTAATTCTTTGAAAAAAAATATTTATTAAGAAACCACTGTCATTTGTAAGTCTTTTATTTTTCCCCGAGCAGTTTCTCCAGAAAAGATTCCACTAATTTCCTGTCCGTGTGTGTGTTATGCTGGCTGAATTTGGGGGGAGTGGATTGGGTGAAGGAGGCTACGTATCCCACCATTCAGTGTGCAGATTCTCAATTACTTATTTTACACCTGTGGCTGTCCTCCAGCTCAGGGTCATGTGAGTTCTGAGTCAATCTGTGCCCGGCTCCCGGGTACCTGTTTCCCCAGTGACTGCTGTGTAGTTTGAGGGGAGAGTGTCTCCATAACTTCTGGCTGGTAGCCCCTCTGCACACCTGAGATCATTGCTTCTTCTCCAATCCTCCACGCACTTTGTATCAAAATGACCATGTTTTGTGGGCAGCCCCATACAAGGAATTAATCATGAACGAAAACCACAATCCAAAGTGTTGGTCATTCTTTTTAATTTTAGTCATTTTAAGAGATGGGTGATGGCACCTCATTGTGATTTGATTGGCAGTTCCCTGATGACAAAGATGTGAGCATCTTCGCATCGTGCTTATTTGCCGCTTGTATGTATTCTTTGGTGACATGACTGTTTAAATCTTTTGCCTATTAAAATTGTTTTAAAATATTTCATCACTGAAATGTGAGTTCTTCACATAATTGGATATAAAACCTTAATCAGATATATTTGTAAATCTACATCACTAGTCCAAGCTTTCATTACTTAGTTATATTCCAATGCACAATGGCCCATAGTTTGTCCACTCACCTGAGATTACAATTTTTTTAAAATATTTCCATTTTGCTCCTGGAATGTTTTTTTCATAAGCATTCATTTTTTATTTAAAGATGTAGACTTTTCTAAGAATCCAGTTATTCTTGGTTGTCATTAAAAACAAAAACAAAAAACAAACAATAAGACCACCAGCAATGCTTGAGTTAGGAGCCTGTAACTGTGGGGTCCTTTCCTCAGGCAGGCGACGCGCCAGAGGACCTTTAAAGACCAAAATACATAGAACTGCTCTTTTCTGGGATGCCAGTATCTAGGTGCTCGGGTCCTCCCAATACCTCCTTTTTAAAATTTATCAGGTCCCTGCTGCTCCTTTCCCCACCCTACCCCACCTTGCTTTTTCCCTGGGAATGGGTATACAGCTCATTTCTGGGCTTTATGTTCTGTTTGCAGAAGCAGAAATGAAGGGGACCCTGCTGTCTGCCCTGTGTACAGACTTCCAGTTGGATGTCACCATGTGTGCACATTCACTTCCCCCTGACATCAGCCCTGGCATTTAGGATTTACCATCCGAGTAGGGCACAGCGTGGGTACATCTACCATCTGAGCAGCACCTCTTGTCTGCACTCCCACCTGTGCTGTGGTTTGATGCAGTAACTTGCTCTCATTCTCTCTATGGGCCATCCCTTCCCATACCAGAGCTATGGGGTAAGAGGGGTCACGAGGAGAAGTAAAAACATATGTTCAATTCATCATATGTAACTGTGAACTTTTTAATTGTACTCCTTAAAAAACATAAATACTATTCCCAATGTTGCCTTTTTTAAAAAAAGTAAATGTCCTTTCCAAATCACTAGTCAGTAAACAAAGCTGCAAACAAAAACAGAAAACATAATATAGAACATTTCAGTGTAGCAATTTGTAAGATAATTCAAGCTAACTTATTAAATGGCAAAGTCTATTTATTATGTTGTTCAAGACAATTAAAACAAACAATATTTAGCCCTGACTGGTGTGGCTCAGTTGGTACTGACCTACAAAGCGAAGGGTCACCAGTTCAATTTGGGGCACCTGCCTGGGTTGTGGGTTCGGTCCCTGGCTGAGGAGCATTTGGGAGGCAGCTGATTGATGTTTTTCTCTCACATCTGTTTCTTTCGCTCTTTAAAAATAAATAAAATCTTAAAAAAGAAACAAAACAAGTAACATTTAAAAACTTGGAATGAGAGGATAGGCAAAGAAATAGATGAATTTATCAACAAAAAACACAGTGTGGCAATATTCTTATCAAAGTAGAATTCAGAGCAAGAAGCAGCGAGATTATCTTATATTGGTAACAGGTACACAATGTAAGGTGGAAAGTTCTGGAAAAACATTAAAACATAAAGCAAACACAAGTAGAAATACAAGAAAAATTTGAAAGAACAATAAGCTTGTAGAGAATTTCAACAATGTAATTAGTATGCCTGAGTAACAAACAGCATAAACTATAAAAATATTCGTTATTATTATAAAAAGCTTGAGGCTACATAGGAAAACTCTATATCCACAAAGGAAAATTCCACATAAATAATCTCTCTCCACACATGTGAAAATGAACAAAAAAACCCCTTCAAATAAAATCTCCAAATGGTTGAAAAGTAAAAAGCATTACTTCAAACAGAAATTAATTTCCTAAAAATATTTAGGTCAAAACAAACCTAAGCAGTACAGCTGGAGACGATCTGGGCTGTAATGATAGAAACATTAAACTGAAGGAAATGCGGTCAGTATTACTTAGCAGAAAAACACGGCCTTACAAGCTAAAGAAATGCTTGCTAAGAAAATAAATGCATGAAGCAGTCCTTCTAGGCAGCAATGAACATGTTCCCCCGGATTACACAAGGAGAATAAGATAAAGCAGATAATAAAAAAGTAGGAAATACAGAGGAAATTACTGTAATAAAAGTTGAGAGTAAAACAACAAAAAAACCTGAGTCTCTAATGAATAACCAAGGAGATCAGAATGTCAACAACGACGTTCCTACAGTTTGCCATCTCCACTACGCTGTTGGCAAACAGGCTCATTTGCTGATCTGAATTAAGTACATTTGAAAATCTCAAGAGAAATATCGAATTTAAAAAAAAGCAAAGAAATAAACCCAATGGCTAAAATAGAAAACAAACCAATAGCCACGTAAAAAAATAAAAGAACGTCAAAATAGTAATCCCCCAAAAAAGGCATTCTTGTTAGTCACACAAGAATTCTGGTGATTACCTCTATTACTCAAAGCGTACTTGAATTTCTTGCTAATAGAAGGAGCAAACAAAAGAACAGCTTCAAATGTTGCAAAACAAGAAACTTGAGATATTTGCAAATGATATGACTATGAAGCTAGAGAACCTAAGAATAACGAAAAAGAGTTGGAATTTATCAAGTAATTTCAGGAGCATGGCTAGCTATGACAAACATACAAACCTCGATAGCTTTAATTTATCCTAGTTGTAAAAAGCATTTGGAGACACACTGTCATTCACGACAAACAAAATGTCAAACATCGGAAAGTAATCTTAGCAGAAATGCCCGAGATTCATAGAAAGAACGTTACACAGCTCCTCCGACAGGTGAGAATATTTGATATTACGACATGTTAATGTAGGTGGGACGTTTTCAGGGCCAGAAATGTTACTGTCTGAACTAGAGGGGAGAAGTGTCGGTGTGGCAGAGTAATAATAAAGACTAAAAGAAAAGTGAGTGGACCTGACAATTTTTATTAATCTCCGTAATTAGCATTGTTAACACAACTGAAGACAATTGACCGAGCAAAGGGCAGAGAGACAACACAGAAGAGGGTTCCTTCCCACGTCAGCCACCCACCCGCTGTGTGTGGGGCAAGTAGAAACCCTGCATCGAGACTCGGGTTAGCCCGAACTTCTGCACACACGGGCCATTCCGACCAAACCGCAGCACTTTAGAAGTAACTTTCAACAGTGAGCTTCTCTGGCTCTCAGACACACGTCCTTCCGGCCCGGCGCACCGCCCAGAACGCAGGGATTCCTTGATGAATCCATCAGGGCTGCCTCAGCTGTTTGAGTTTTCCTGAGATCCCATTTATTGCTTTAAGGTTTCAAGTAGTTGTTTGGTCAGAAAAAGGGCCAAAGTTCATTTAATAATAAAATTTCTCCACAAAAACATTCCATTTTTAGTTAAAATGAAGCACAGCAGCATCCTGTGTAATTCTAACCCCCTAAGGAACCTACGGAGAGCAGTTTCTACGTGACAGCTCATCAGGCAGGTAGCCTCGAGAAGGGTGCGGGAGCTGATGGGATGGGTGCCAGGGGCCTGCTTCCAGCCCAAAGGTAGCAGTGAGTACACGACCAGGACCCCCCTCAGGTGTGCTGTGGAGGACTCCTGCAACCTAGTACTGTCAGTGGGTCGGAAGTGAACAGTCTCTTCAACTTCTCTTTGAGTTTCCACCTCTGCAAATGTGGCAGCATCTGTGGAGGCAGCACTGTCCCAAGTGAAGAGGGAGGGGACCTTTACCATGAGGTCATTAGATTTTCACAGAGAGCCTAGAATCAACAGCCTTCTCATTGGAGATTCCTTCTAACTATCAGGCCATGGGTAGTAAATTTTATCACTGCCATTTATCTTAGGACCTTTCAAGTGCATCTAAAGCAAGAAATTCTGCTTCATGGTATCATTTTGCAATGCTTGAAAGGTCCCTAAAAAAAGTACCTTCAAAATTTCTAGTTCTACCTAGAAACTAGAAGAAAAGGAAGAAAAGTGCATCTCAGATCAGAGAATAGTGATGGCTTATGGCAAGTGACCTGAGACTGGGGGGTGCAGCGGGTAGCTGGAGGGGGTGCGGACTGCTGTGCTCTACCTGCCTGCTGCTACCCTCTGGCCTCCACAAAATCCCTTTTGTGGAAGAAAGAACAGCTTGCTCTTTAGAAATGCCCCAGTGTCCGGCCCTGCACTGCCCTGCCTGTACCATCACCTAGTGGGCCAGGCTGGAGCAGCTGCAGATGCCTTCTGTCCAGGCCTCACCTGGGCCTCCTGTATCTCCTTTCTCCATCCCCCAAATCTCTGCCTGCACAGTACGCCACAGGAAGAGCCCATGTGTTTCCCTGAGTCCCTGACTACACTGTGGGTACTCCAGGCCTCTCTGACCCAGTGCAATGAGAGGGACCTAGAAGACAGATCATGCCTCTGTGGGGGGAAGAGACAACATTGCCTTTCACCTTGAAAGAACTGTTCTAGGGGTAGTGGAAGGTTTTGATCCATAGAGGCCTTCAAAGATGGCGCGTACATTCTGGTCTTTGCACACTTTACTGGACATAGCTAAAAGAGGTAAGTCCAATCAGAGACATGATCAGCAGTAATTGCCCAGAGCTCCAGATCCCTGCCCTGGTATGCAGTGTAATACTTCAACCTATATTTCAGTTCGATCAGTTCGTTATTAGGTAGCTTAAAAATTTACTAGGGAAACAATTCTTAGGGCCAATCTTGAAAAAGATGAAGTAGCAGGAAAATTAGAAAGAGTTCATTTATACAATCCCTAGAGAAACATCATCAAAATGCTTCAAGTTGAAGATGATTCCACTGACAATGGACTTAAAACAAAAATGGAATTAGAATTTTTCTGGATTTCGGATAATCTTCAAATTTCTGAAGGTACCACCTACAATAAGAAAAAAGGACATTAAAAAAAGAAAATAATTTTGTGACTTAAACATGTAACAGACACTAACAAAAAGAACAATATTTTTTATCATAAAGGCATAGAGAGTTTTAAAAAGTCGTCATAAAAACGTTGGCATTTCAGATACATAGGTTAATTTTGTCTATCTCATGAATAATTAAATAATTAGTGATTATAAAGTGTCATTCCTAAGAAGTGGCCCATATAATTCACCCCTAGTTGGCAAGAATAATTACTGATGTGAGTAAAAATGCTGATTAGCATATGGTGGAGCCATCTTCCCAGACCCGGGAAGCATGCAGACTAGGGGAGAGGAGAGGAACCTGTAGGTGTGTCTTAATTATCTTCTGGTGACTCTGACAGTTCTCTCCAGATTCCTGGAGAGAACTACGGCCTCAGACCCAGGGTCTGTGGAAAGGGCATCCAACCAGTGACTGTCAAACAGGCCTGAGAAAATGCAACACGAGGTCATTCATAATCGGGCCTGCACTCAGAACAAACAGGTATTTTCCATTTTGATATAAACTGTATCAACAAAGGCATACACTCGTTTGTTTTGGGATAACGGCTATTTGGGAAGGGTAGAAACTAAGTGGACAGAATAAAAATTTTACATCTTTTGACAAGAAGAAGAAATACAGAAATAGAGTTTCCGTGAGCACAAAAGAAGGTTAAACAGAACAAAAGCCATGATGGAAAACGATCAGCTGTTTGTTAACATGGCAGCAATACCTGACACCAGCACACAAAGTGAGTGAACAAAGCCCTGTCCATTTTAGACTTTGTAGAGGATTGTTAACACTAATCCAGAGAGAGAGGGTTGTGAGGGACCGCCGTGTTTACTTTCAGATGCTGTCTGTTCACCCAGAAGGACATGCAATGAGAAGACTCCTGAAGGTGGGGTAGTGGACCTGCGGGTAAGTCACAGCGACACTGGCCCTTTCACGCGCAGTGCCGTGCTGCAGACGAGAGTGCCACGGCAGACGTGGCCACAGACAACGGCAGTGCGAAGTACGGAAAAGTGCGTAATACACATACTGACTCATTAGCCACTGGGAGTTTGAACAGGCCTGTGAATTGCATAATGTGCACTCCCCCCAAATCTGTGTGTTAAAAAAACCTAACCCCGAGGTGATGGTATTAGGAGGTGAGGATTTGGGAGGTGATTAGGTCCTGAGGCTGGAGCCATGTTATGGGATTAGTGCCCTGATAAGAGGCCCTGAAGAGCTCCTTGCTCCTGCCAGGTGAGGACCCAGGGAGAAGGTACTGTCTGCAACCCAGAAGAGGGGCTTCAGGCACTAGTTTATGGTGCTTTTTGTTACAGCAGCCTGAACGGACTAAGAAAGCCTGTTGCAGACCTAGGACATGGACCATGGAGCAAGTTTGTAAGAGCTTCCCCATAGTTAGCAGTGCTGGGCACTATGTCAGGAGAGGCAGGAGGTAAGCTCCTGTCTCCTAGAAACTGCCCATTGAAAGGGGACACATTAGCCTCAAAAGAACAAGAGTGGTAGTAAATGACAGCTTAAAATTCAAACAAGCAGGACAGCCACACCCACACGCACCCGCAGGGTATCAGAGGACCTGAGGCAGCCATGTGGTGACGTGCCTGCTGTACAGCAGGCTGGATTCCCTGTGCTGTCTCAAAGAGCCTTTATTGGAGAACTTTCTCACCTAGTAAGGCTATGTCTGTCAAGTATGTTAAACTTATTTTACTTATGAAGCCATCCTATAGGAATAAACATACTTTGCTATACGATTAGAGTAAAATTTTCTCAATTCTTTAGTCACTGAGATCAAGAAATTATATTGGGAGACTTATAATTGTGGGTGGATACATTAATATCTTTAAAAAGGGAATAAGCAGCATGATTTCTATTACTTTTCTCACTCATTTTTCTATGTCTAGAATCAAAAAGCTGTCACTTCTGTGACAAAGACCACAGCTGGATGTCAATTTTTTGTCTTTTTTTATTGTGGGGCCTGACCTAACGCCCCCATGCCTTCTGGTTGAAAGTGAAAGGACCCCTAGGCAAGGACTATCCACTTCATCACATTCAGGTTATGCTAAAACTGAGATAATTCTTCAAATTATCCTTCAAAGCAGTCACTGTTTTTCTGGCTCACCAACAGCTCTGTGTTCCCAAATCGCTCTCATGGAAGCCTTGCTCTGGCAGAGACAGGTCAGTGACAGGTGAACACCCGTTTGCAGGTGCTCCCAAGTCACGCTCTTTGTGTCTGACTCTGATGAGTGGGGCCGTGAAACTAAGTCAGCGTTTCATGAACATGTCCTTGTGGGTCCTTATTCTTCAAATCATACACTGTCCATCAGAGTGCCTTAAAGGCACACTGAATTGGTTTTTTAGGTAACACTAAACTTAACAGGTAGGTAAGCACGTGATCATTCTTTATTGCAACCAAGGCCCTCCTCAGAGCCTGTCCTCGCTGGCAGGGATCCAAGGTGCAGCTTTGGGACATGACAAGTCCACATCTGTACTTGGCCTGTCACCTGGCAGCTGCAGAAGTGTATGCGGCATGCTCTGTCTGGTCCACTGCATGTGTGCTGCCCAAGGCTGGTGGGAAGGAAGCCACACAAAAAAAGGCCTCCTTCCAACTCCTTGCAATGTTGCCCTCCCACCAGAATATGTTAGCACTCAGCACAGCTGACTCAATGTGTCCGATTTGGAGCTTCAAGATCAAGATAATCGTTTGTGAACTAAATGACTTTGTGTCAGGCTGTTACAAAAATCTGCTGTAACAAAATGCTGCTTTGCTGCAGGAATAACCCCATGGGCTGTTTTCTTTCGGAATCAGTGTATCTGGTGGGCTAATTAGTTGGGTTCATGGGATTATTAAAAAAAATAGCTTTCATTTTGTCTTCAGCTTGCAAAACCAACATTTGTAAACATACTTCCACTAAACTGAATTGATCCATTATTCAGCAATTAAAGTTGGTTTTGCACCAACATTAAACAGCAAATAACAAAGAGCCCTTTCAATTCATGAATCTTTATGCAAAGAATACCTCAAAAAATGGAGTTATGTATTTTCTAGTTCCAGATGTTTCATATTCAGATGTTGGGGGGATTTTCCTGTTCCATTTTCATTTGAGGAAAGACCTGGCATGCTCTCGTTCAATCTTCCCCTGATCCAGTTTCTTAAAATATCAGCATCAATTCAATTGTTTTTACTACTAGAAACTAGCCATTATTTGCTTAAGATGTAACACAACAAATGTCCAGAAGTAGCATCTTCCCCAGAGGCGATGGCAGCCAAGAGAAAGTGGTCAAGCAGGAGGGGAGCACAGATTCTCAGGAACACAGGGCCTCAGGCTGGGCCAAGATCAGCTGGCTGTTGTCATCATTGTTGATAAATGAAATCTGGCTTTGTTTTTTATTCATTTTCTAGGACTTTGTAATGTATATATAGCCTGAAGTGCTGACATGTTATCTCAGCCAAGCCTGTTTAGAGTGTGAATCTTTCTGCTTCTAAGGAAGGCATTTGGACGTGATGTGGGGAGTGCACGGAGCCCAGGGTCTGTGAGGACCCCTGGTCAGCACTCTGGAGAGCGCCTGTGCGAAGGGGCTGCTGAGGGCTCCCGCCCCGCCCTTCCCTCCAGCTGTGGGCCTTCTGGGCATGCAGTTACCATGCAGTCAGCATCCCTCCTTGTCAGCAGTGTGTTGCAGGCCAGATCCCAAATGCCCTGCTTGACATTTAACTTGACCATTGAGTCCAGAATCCAGCATGTAAATTCAAGGAAGCTCAGAACAGGGTGAATAAAATAATGAAGTGTATCTGATGGTTCCTTACAGCTGAGTTATTCTTCAGACATTTGAGTGGTTTTGAGCTTTTTAGCCAAAGTATGACATAAAATGAGATTCTGCAATTCAAATCAATATGAACATTTCAAAAATCTAACCTTAACACAGGTGTAATAAGGTCAGAGAACAAATTTAAAATGTTGTAAAGTGTTTTGAAACTTACTGGTGGTGCTCCTGTGCTCTGGGGAGTAAAACACAAAAGGTGAACAGAGCGAAAGCCCCGCCTGGAACAGACCAGCAGGCCAGGCCATAGCCGCACCACTCAACCACTTCTCCGAAGTAGTTAGCAGCGCTGACGTATTCAAACAAGCCTCCTAGAAGAAAGCACAGACCCGGCAGTGCAGTGACTACAAAGCGATGCCCAGGAAACACCTGACTTAAGAGGTAAGGGTGAATACTTACTTGGAGAACATAAATTCATTTATGGGAAAATACAACTTTTACAGAATATTAATCAATGAAGCACATTCAACATTACTAGTTTTGCTATTTCATATCACAATTTCTGGCAGTAACTATCTATCTGTGCTACTATCTACCTATTTATCCAAATAGAAAATGCTACAGTTTTCATATGCTTCAGTATACATCACTTCATTAGTTAATGTATCAAACTGACAAAACCTGAACAAGGACAGAGAATGTAGAATAACAATTAATGAACTAGCTTAATAAAATGGACATGTATAAAACTCTAGATAAAAAATTGAGGACAATATTAATTTTCAAGGACAGATTCATTGAACTAGCTTAATAAAATGGACCTATATAAAACTCTAGACCAAAAATTGAAGACAATATTAATTTTCAAGGACAGATTCATTGAACTAGCTTAATAAAATGGACCTATATAAAACTCTAGACCAAAAATTGAAGACAATATTAGTTTTCAGGGACAGATTCTTTCTTTCTTTCATTCATTCATTCATTCATTCATTCACCACTCATCAACTCTTTACCAATCTATCAAGTCTACTTTATGGGACAGACCATGGTCGAGGCACTTGGGTTGTACTGTGGCTAAGATTCCCCAGCCCCCCACGTCTGGAACATTAAGCCTCAGTGTACTAAACAAGGAAAGCACAGAGTATGGCAGAGGGTGCCGGCTCCTGTGGGGAGCAGAACAGGGTGGGAGGGCCCAGAAGTTGAGCTGGGAGTAGAGGGAGGTCATGGTCACAAACAGTGCCTAGGAACAGGCCTTCCCCGCAGGTGAGGTTTGATCTCAAACTTCCTGGGAGGGTCCGGCTACAGTTGTGGGGGTGGGAGCACTCCAGGCAGGAAAAGGAAAGGCCTTGCTTGAGGCCAAAGGGCACAGCTGCACATTCTGCCCGGTTGTCACCCTCAGGGCCTCAGTTTAAGTAATTTGAGATTTGTAGGATTTTTTTTGTCATTTGTTTCTTAGGTTGCTATTCTCCTTGTATAGTTTCCAGGTAGGTAAGTAGAAGGATTCCAAACTAAGTATGGCTCTGTACTTTCTAGCCCCATTGAAGTTTTAGTTTTACCTACTTGATTTCTTTTTTAGAAGCTCTACTGGTTTCTAACTTATATTTGCTTAGTCCTTTTTATAGCATATACTTTTTTTACTCATAACTTCAATCCCTTTTTATTTTTTTAAACATCTAAGTATTCACTGTATAATCTGTTCCTGTAACTCTAAGGCCTGAGGTCTCTCACATTTAATTGTGCTACTTCTCTTGGTGCCAGACTTCTTCAACAGTCTGCAACCTCTGAGTATGGCTCTTACTCCTTGCACGTGGTCTGTGGGGCTCTCTTAGGCCCTAGTGGATGGCAGGGCCCTGTGGGGATCTGGGTGTGCCCTGGCCCAGGTATGAAGGCACCACCCACCAGGACTGCCTGGATCGTAATTCACGGCTCCAGGTTTTTCTGACCCTCCAGGTGGTGAAAATCTGGGTTGCAAAGCAGCATGAGCGCAGCTGGTGGCCACAGATTCTCCCAGGTGTGCTCTGGATGCTAGGACTTGGATTTTGCCCTCTGATGGTGACTTCCTTCTCTGATACCACACTAATACATATAAAAAGACCTTTTAAAAATTCAACCAGTGACAGCAAAGCATGGAATAAAGAAATACAAAGCCAATTTAAAGATAATATGGACTAAGAAACTTGATATGTTGAAAATGTGCCAAGAAATAGGTGAAAATAAGATGAAAAGGGCAGACAGGTTTTTATTGATGTTGAGCATCTACTGGTTTGCTTGCCTTTTTCTTATTGATTTAATTACTCTTTATATGTTATGAGCAATAATAATAGCTCTCGACTAACCTAAGAAAGTAGATTTTATTATCTCCATTTTATATATAAAGAAACTTGAGCCACCCCCCCCAAAATTTCATCCAACATTTTTAATTGTTTTAGAGGGAGGGTCAGTCGAGGTATCTATCCTATAATATTTTAAAATATGAAGTACAGGATATCCCTTGTAAACCATAAATTCTTCCTCATAAGTAGATTTCCTTTTTGGTTAGTAAGCATTTAGTTAGCCAAAACTGATCACTTTAATAAAACAATATTCATAATGATTGCTATTAATAATAGTGACTCCTATTAAAAACTACAGCCAAGTCCTGGCCAGTGTGGCTCGGCTGGTTGGAGTGCTGTCGCATGCACCAAAAGGCTGCGGATTCAATTCCCAGTCAGGGCACACGCCGGGGTTGCGCATTCAGTCCCTGGTGGGGATGTGTACGAGAGGCATCCAATCAATGTTTCTCTCTCACATTAACGTTCTCTTCCTCCATTCCCCTCTCTCTAAAATCAATGAGCATGTCCTTGGGTGAGAATTAAAAAACAACAACAAATAAAATTACAGTTAATACATACTACACTTTAGTTATTAGATCTGGCAAAATTAAAACAGCAAGGCATCATGCAATGCAATTTTAAAATGAATTCTCTGTTTTCAGTACATACCCCTTGGAATTTTGTAACCAGTCTCCCCTGGCTGCCTGAGATTCCTTAGGATATGATCTGAGTGAATGTTTACCAGCATGCCTATTAACCACAGGGCAAAACCTGAAGAAAAATAAATATACAAGAGTATTGATTGATAAACTACAAAATTTACAAACCTGTGCTTGAATGAACAGTATCACTAATTCTTTATGTTATATTAGTATGACATATAAGCCATAATTGATAGTAAAAACCAATATAATAAATATTGTTCTTTATTTACAAGGATAATTACTGCTCTCAGGTATGCTCAATAGGGCTTTGTTTTTCTAATAATATTAACTATCTGATCTAGTCAAAATACTGAGACCTGATGGCACAATCTGTTTTTTAGAATACTGGTGTGATTAGAAATATGGCCATGGTCGTAACAACTATGTGAGGCATGACTGCCCCCTCCTTTCAGCAGAGGAGGAGAGCGGACATCTCAAGGCCTGCTCCATCACGATGCACACAGGGCTTGGAGGGGTGCTGGTTCCCAGGAGCTAATCTCTGGTCCTTCTCTTCTCTCTTTATAACCTTGTTGGAATGTTTTCATGTACATCCACGGCTTTCCCCACCCCTGGTTTCCTGTCACTCATCAATCAGTGTTCCTAGGTCTGTCCACGTGCCTCAGCTCCCAACAAAATCTTCTGTGGCCACTGCATGCTCTTCCAGACACCCCACAGCATCCTGAATGCCTTCCCTCCCATTCTGAAAGTCTTCAGTGGGCTGTCAGCACTTACAGGAGACTTAGTAGTGCCAACAAGAAAAGGCAAAATGCCAAAATAATGTTTTACAAAATAACTTGATTTTGATAAAAAAAAGTTGATTATTCTGAGATATTTAAAAAATGTGAAAGGCAGATGCTGCTTTATGGTGGCATTTCATTCAATAGGAAAGAAATGTACACTTGGAGTAACATTATTAATTACTCATCACTCATCCCAATGGCATTAAGTAGTTTCCCGAAGAAAGCAGGGCCACATACAGCACCCTGGTAGCACCCTGGTCTACGGTAAGGGTCTCAAGAGCTCCTCCTTCTGGTTTTACCACTGTAGGCTGCTTTCCTTCTAAATAGTCCATACCAAATTCTGTAATGGTTTATAAGTCACTTATCGAATCCATAAATTTATAGCTGATTCACCACCGTTTTTGCATTTCACTTGTCTCCTCTAAGTGATGTGATCCCCAATGTGAGGTCCCAGAAAAAATGTTCTCAAAATTCCAGGCTCACTTTACTCCTCTCCTGAGAGACAAGCTCCCTTTACTGCCTAGACTGGCAGGAAAACTAGTGTCTGTGCTCATCTAAGCCGAACATTTAATTCCATTCCTGGGGATCTTAAAATTTTTGTATAAAATCTTTTAGACTAACAAGTTTTACTGCTCTGGAAAAGTTTTCATTAGGATATCATCGTCATTATGTGCTTAGCTCTTAAGTATTATAAGTGTAATCAATTAATTATTCATGTAATTTCATGTTTGTCTTCTTACAAAATCTATAAAGTCTATGAAATAAATATAATGCAAAAAGAGTAACGTAGTTTGTTTCCCAATTGGCATTTTTTTTTCAATTTTGATTCCTTCTGTTCAAACGCAAAGGACCAAGAGGTTTATATACAATTTACTGGTATCTTAAATTTTACACCAGCTTCCAAGGCATCTGCAGGTGCTATGGTCTGTCTGTAGAGCTACTTTAAATGGCATTCACATTCACAGACCAAAACAATTCTTTTGTTTTGTTGTTAATCAAAATTATTCAAACAGTTCATCACAGAAATGATTCCTGTGAGAATCACAAACAAACATTAAAACCCTGACCTTTCAGATTAAAAAATCCCTTTCTTCTTGTCCCTCCCTATTTTCAGTGTGGTGAGCAGGTCGAAGCCCCTGCTCTGCTACTTACTCAGTTTAAATGAACCAGGCACTTAACCCTCAGATTCTCCCTTTCTCCTGTGAAAGGACCTAATTTCTACCCTTCTTAGGATGTTGCAGAAACATAAGGCATGTACGTGTGCAGCTCCTGGCTGATGGCCAGGCTGTTCTTTCTCCTACTTCTGATGGGTGGGGCGCAAGAAAATCAGGTAAATCGAGAAGATATTTGGGGGTAGTATACAAACAAAATAATCTAGTGTTTCATGGAGGCATGGATTTGTGGATCTAGAAAAGCATCTTGAAAAACCTCCTCGTCCATCCTTCCTTTGATAGGTGAAGCAGCGGATTCCTCCTGGTAAGAATTCTCTGGGATGGCAGGGCACTGCCCTGGGAATGAAACTTTAATTTACAGAAAAAAATCTATGACTGAGAAATGGAAGAGTACTTTGCCAGCAACAATGTACTATTAAATGTTAGTTTTTACTATTATTATGAATTTATTCAGAGACAAAGCCAAATGAAATGTAAGGTAACTTTATGGAGTTCAGGGTAAAAGGCCGTGGGTCAGCTTAAAAATTTGGGGGATAATTTCCTACCTCTTCATATGCAGCCAGAGGGGCAAATTACATATTAATGTGCTAGAATTTCTAAATGCCAGGAGGGTAAACTACTAAACATATAAAAGAATCTCCTTAAAAACAAGAGCCCTAAGATCATGTACTCTTAACACTCTTGCAAATATTTTTGATGGCTAATGTTTTATATTTCATTTTTGCTCAGAACTTAGTTATAATTAGAACTTGAAAAGGTACATTTACAGTAATAGATAAGAATTAAAAAATTTCAAAACTTCCCCAAGGTAAAAGTTTAACTTGGTATAATTGTAAATATCTAATTGCTTTGTTGGAAGATGACACAGTCTGGTTTTTCTTCCCAGGATGAAGAAGAAACCGCAGGAGGTGCGTGGCTAACTTGGATAACATGGCCGATTTGTGCCCAGGTCGCCACAAGTCTTCCAGCTGCTGGAGCTGCTGGAGCGTGTTGCTACACTTAGGTTTGCCTAAAGAACGGGTATTTGCGCTTTCAGTGTCTGAGTGGGCGCAGATGCAGGGGGAGAGCATGGCTCTCCCCCCAGCACTCCAGTCCCAGTCCCCTGGCTGCTGGGTCACGAATCATCACAGACTTTTTCCTCTCTCAGCAAGCGCAGGCTTTCTAACTGGAAATGACTGAAACAACACTGATGTCATTCACCTGTTAGGAATCGGGGGTCAGTGACCCAGTCATCAGCATACTCTGCATACTGGCTTAAGTATCTGCTTTGCAAGTAGCCATTATAGGTACAGAACACGAATGCAATTACACATGAGTACAATGGTGTAGGCGTCCCTCCTCGGATTAGAAACGGAAAAATCAAGGACCTTAGGAAACAAGAAATAGAAACAAATTAAAAACAACAACAATACAGAATATATTCCTACAATTGTTTCAAGTTTCTAGGGGTTAAAATCTTGCTTCCTTGAACAAAAATCATTCTCAGTAACACTCATCCTGATTTACTCTATCTGTTAAAGGCACAATTTCTAGATAAAAACAATTAACCATGTTTCAATAACGTACACCACAGTGCACAAACTCGGGATTCTCACTATACACAATTTGAAACAGACACCTTGAATGAGAGGAAACAATGTTTCAGGAAACTCTCAAGATCTTCACTAAAACCCACAGCTCCTTCTAGTACGACCAATACAATTCTGGGGACACCACTTTATCATCCACCACCGTCACAAATGGCTTTCAGTTAATGAGCATCTATAAGGCCTCCCAGCTACCTGCACAGCAGACACTTCACACACACTCCACTGAGGATGAGATGAAGACTCTGAGCAGTTAAGCAATCTGGTCAAGGTCACAGGGTTAGTGAGTGGCCAAGACTAAGTGTCCATCTGGGTAATTCAAAGATTATGTTCTTCTGCTACACCACACTGGCTTAGGTGTACACTACTACAAGTTTAAGGAGAGAAAATAGAAGAGCAATAAATCACAAAGTTATAAAGACAAGAGGATGCACATGCTTCTAAATTACAGATGAATGAAGTGTTAAAGAAGCGACTTTGAGGACACGTACTGCAGAAGTAGTATTTCCCTCCAGGATATGAGAATCATGTAGGGTGGCTAATGTTTGGTATTCTCCCAACTCGGTTTCAAGTCCAGGGCTGAATTCTGCATGCTGGTAAATATCTGCTGGCAGCTTTTAAAGGTGAAACCCAAACCTGTCTTGTTTTTCCCTTACACCCCTTTCTTCTTCTGACACTAATGTCTTGTGCTGTGTAGCGACCTGAGTCCAGATCAGGTATCAGCAAATCCACTCTACCACCTGTTTTTGTATAGCGTGTGAGCTAAGAATGGTTTTTACATTTTTTAAATAGTAGGGGAGAAAAATCAAGACTATTTCATGACACATGAAAATCATATGAAATTCAAGCTTCAGTGTCTGTCAATAACACTGGTATCGGAACACCATCTGGTCACCTGTTTACATACTGCCTGCGGCTGCTCTGCAGCCACACCTGCAGACTGGAGTGGCTGTGACTGAGCCTGGAGTAGCGATTTCATCCCCCTGCACGACTGCTCGGTGCACCGCAGATCGCCGTGACACAGTGTCTTGATGCCAGGCATATCCTTGTAGCACACATTTAATTAATTTCAGTATCAATGATACCCATCGTGTCACAACAAGGGAGCTAACTCTTCATCGCCTGAAGGCACAGTGGAGTGTGGATGCTACCGCACGAGACGAGCATTCTTTGGTCCACAACAGCATGACAGCTGTGCCAAAAGCATACACACTGGAGGCTGGCATTACCAGACTATGCACTCATCACAGTAACCCCAATTCACAGGAAAGACCAAAGAAATTAAGAGAATCTAAAACGGAATCTCATCACAGGATTTCTTTACAAAAAAAAAAAAAGAAAATGAGGCCACAACCACAGGAAGTCAGAAGTGGCTCATTAGTTAGGCAAGCAAGGAAAGCCACACACCAATGGGGAATTAATTAGCTGCAGCAGCAACCAAGGGAACATGTCCAGGTGAGACACACTTGTTTAGCACCACCAGCCTTTCCCTGGGAGCAGCTACTTGAGGTGGGGCACCGGAAGCAACGCCAGCAGTTAAAAAACAAGGCACAAGATCGAGCAAGCGGTCCTCCTTGGCTCATTGGGTCCACGGGTGTCACTGATACTGCTTAGTTGTTTATTCAAGGAATCAATGCCAAGGTTAACGTGACTGAGAAATGAGGCTCTCAAAACAGTCTGCATGGAACAACTGAAGGTGAGAGTATTTCCACAGAAGTTGAGAAAACACAAATTCTGTACAACCCAAAGTGGAACTAAGATGTTACAACTGATGGTGAAAACGTGTGGAAGAGAAAAACAGACCCACTACAAACTTACAAAACCTGTAAAGATGTAGGGTGTTTAATGCTACTCCCTGTATCATTTGGTACTTTCCAGAACAATCTATTGCCTGTGACTGAATCAATAGGGTTAAGAGAGAATTTGACATTCCCTCTAGACTTCAGCCTATTTTGAGCTCAGAGCTGAAAAAAAAAAAGACTTTTCTTAACGAGAAAAATTGCCTTCATCCACTATTACTGTTTTGAATGGCTCTGGGAATTAGCCTTTGCTGTGGACTCGATAATGTTTCTTAGTGAATTCAACCCAAAATTATAAGGTAAAACATCACTTATGTGCAAAACTGACACTGTATTAGAAGCATTCCAGTGGCAGCTGACATTGTTTGAGTCACAAGTCATGTTAATCAGCTTTACTTAACTTTCTCTGCTGTTCATGTTAAAAGAAGGGGTGAGGCCTCCCTTCTCACAGAAGTTAGCAGTGGATATAATTTCTAAGCTCAAGCTACAGTTTTTTTCAGCCTTGATTTCCATATTTCAAAAATCATTTAACTGTGTAATTGGGAAGTTGCCACCCAATCTTCAATTGGAAGATATTAATCTAAATAATAATGACACCTAAAAGGAAAACATCAAGAGAAACATCTAATAGGATTTGGTAAACGAATGAGCTCAATTAAAATCATAAACTCAGGGACTGACATCTGTATTTGGCAATGCCTATCTGTGTAAAAAGACATTCTCTTAGATGAAATCTCCCTGCAGATCAGCACTAACAGGTGAACACTTACAGCAGATCGAGGGGATAGGGGAACTCACTATGAAGCCCAATGAGGTAACGTGTCACCCCCACCAAAGGAGAATGCCATCCTTCTCATTACACCTGCCTGACAAAACTGCCCGAAATATGGTATTTTGAATTTTGTCAATAAAAATTTTGTGAACATTTGTTTTCTCTTTTGTTATAAATACCTATGCAATATCCCGTATTTTGCCTGTTGGCTCACAAAGCTTATCATATGCACTATCTGGCCGCTTTCTTTAAAAAGTTTGCCCATTCTCAGTCTAGATTAAAAGTTATGTTCTAGAAACATCACTTTGACTTTCTTAGAAAAATATTCTTGCTCAAGACCCCGCACTTGGGTAGCAGGCAGATGCTGCAACCTGGGACTTGTTTGTGCTTGTGGTGGGGACCGTGCATCCACGTGCATCAATGTCCTCAGTTACGCAGAGTTGCACTGCCTTCTGCCTCAGCGTACACCCTGGGGGAACCTGAAAAAGACATTCATGAAGGACCAGGAGAGAAGATTTACCTCTCTTTGGTCTCACATAAATGCCAGAAAAGTGACCATGAACTGAAATGGCCTTATAAACGGTGACATGGGTGTCATGTACTGCTCTCTAACCTCTGACCTTGAAGAGGACGGTGGTGACTCTGATGCCATAGTCAAGTTCAGGAGGAGAAAAGGTGGGCTCCAGCAACGTTGCCTATGCCTTCAGAGCTCCAGGAGGGAGAGAAGGTACTATGCCCCATCCTGTCCTTTCCCAAGCCTGAGCACCCCCAGGTAGACCAAGTACTCCTGGCTCTGAGGAAACACGAGGCCAGGTCTTCAAGTAGACAGACATCCAAATGCAGCACACCTTCTAGAGGGGAGCACTCTGCTTCTTCTCCGCAGCTTTCAGATTGGTTTTTCTCCTTTTGTGTTACTACCTTTGATTTTACTGCTTTTCCTTAGAACTCCACACAGCTGTTATCAGAAAGGTTTTCCTTTGACTTGGGTCAATTAGGAGCCAGAATGGAGGTAGAGAGGGTGGCTTCTAGGCATGGCTTTTATCTGAGACTTCATCTAGATAGAGGGACAGCAGCAGCTCAAGGATCAAAGTGGATGCTAGGCAGTATCGCATGGTGAAGAGTCACTTGGGGATGCAGGATCAGGCTTAGATAGTAAAAAAGGTGGCATACCTGCTGGACTGACATACTTAGCACCTGTCACAATCCCGAGTGCAGGGTCCAGGGTGTCTCAGTTACAGCAGGTCCGGATATTCACAAGCCTTTTCTCACGAGTTGTCTCATCTGCACTCACAGTCACCCTTTCATCTAGGAACTGTGGGAAACGAGCATTTCCCCTCTTTCAGAAAAGGAGTTAAGTCAGAACTTGAAAGTCCCTTAACATGGAAACCATCTTTAAAAGTAACTATGAAGCACTTGGACTTGAGAACAGTTTATTTGGGCAATGTGTTACAAATCCATTTTCGTTGTTGACAGTGAGCTGAAGCCTCCACACAACGTGAGCCAGGTCCCAGGGAGCTAACTCATCAGGCTGGGTGTGGGATGGAAATCAATACTTGTTCTCCATCATGCTACAATTTTCCCATTTTATTTTCCTTCTATTCCATGTAAACAAACAGATTTACTTTTCACCAAGTTATTTTTAATTACTCACGCAAACTTGCACGCTTTGTATCTGCAAGGCAATGGGGAATGTGGAACACGTTGGATGAAGGGGTGAACCAAGAGCTTTCAGAAGCCTGAATCTCTGTGGAGCTTCGATGGCCAGGGCAGTCTGCTGTCTGTCTCCTTTGGGGTGCGTTTACAAGGTTAAAAATGCCGTAAAAGTCCTTTTCGTAGTTCCTGTTTACAATGTTTCCAATAATTCCTAATCCCACACTACATGTCTTTTTTGACACTTCAAAACTATTACTACTACCCTATTTAACAGATCAGGACCTGGAGGTTCTGAGGAACATGGAGGCGTGGGCAATGGAGACAGATGTGGCAGGCTTGACGGCAAGGCCACCTTCCCAGGTAGTCTGTCCACCACATCACAAGGACCCAGTGAGAAGTAGGGCGGGGGCAGAGCTGGCACTATCTGTCCACACCATGGCATATTAAATAGTTGTTAGAAGTCGTTTTTATGAAGTGTCTCTGTTAAGCCAGAAAAATACTAATTATATTAAATGACAAAGGTGGCAGAGGAGATTTTGTGTATTTTTATGTTTGTGTATCTTTACTGCTTAGAAAAAATAATCAAAAACTTACTAAGAACCATGAGAGATGAGAATGAGATACACCTAAAACACTGTGATCGTTATCTCTCAGTAATGGAATTATAGGTGGTTTTCACTTTCTTTCCTGAATCCCTCTGCAGTTTCTAAGTTTCCACAGCGAGCATGTACTTCAACCACAGGTTGGTTTACACCTGTGCTGACCGGTCCTTTAAGTCAGTGCTGACCCATTACATTTGGAGCAGACCAGGTGAACAAGAGGGAGGAATGGCATTCTTTGGGCTGAAGACCTGCGTTTGCTTAATGGAAGGGCTTGGAGAGAATCTGGCAAAATTAATTAGTAAGCAAACACAGAAAGTATTTGTGGGGACGTTTGTGAATTTTAAGGGGGAAAAAAGTATCCGATAAGCATCCAGGAAGGACAACGAATCACTAAAAGAACAAAAGTCACCAACGCTGGACTGTGTCTGTTCTCCTTGGGGAGTGACGCCTGGAGTTCTCGGCTCCACCTCACCTTCCCAAGCGGTGCTGAGTGGTTTCTTTGCCTTTTCAAGGAACCAGAAGTAACACCTACATGAAACCACCCAGCTGGTAAACAGACACTGTGCCCGCCTGAGAGAGGTGATCTGCCCAAAGGGCAAAGACTTGAGGGAAAGCACTCCTTTCAGAGGTCAAATGCAGCCAATCACTAGGAATAACTATTTCTTAAACATTTTAAGTCAGATGTCATGACCTCAGAAATAAGTCCCAAGCCTGCTTAATCACATAGTGAACTATAAGAATTATCTCTTGAAATGTTTCCCCAACAAACTGGAATAACAACCCAGTTTGCCACCAGTGAGAAAATAGGGCATTCATTCAGTAAATGAATTAATTCTCAAAATAAAAGCAACTGGACATCACCTCCCAGGACAACACAACACTGCACTCCCAAATTTGGGCAACAAGAAAATATCCAATTTGATGATTTGGGAGTAATTTGGGTAATAGCAGATGCAATCATTTTCAAACTTTTACAACTAAGAATGGTTAATTTTAATAAATGACTTTGACTTTCTGCTCAACAATTTGAGGTCATTGAAATGTACACCACTTCCTAGATTTGGATCAGTTTCTTTTTCTCATCTTTCCTTCTGTAGAAAAGACTCTTTTGCAATGATGACCGAATTACACAGTTCCCAATAATGCTACATAGGGAAATAAGCACTCTGCATTTCAAGGCAAGGTTAGCATCTCAATGGATATTTCACTGTCATTCTATACTTTTGCATAAAAGTTTTTCCTTCCTCAGATTATCTGAATCCACAAAGCACGGGCCAAGGATTCAGGGTGCCCTTCACTCCCTCCAGGTCTCTGTTTTTTAACTTTATACCTGCCATATGACACATTTAAAAGTGAGGCTGGACCCAGGCTCTCCTCAAGGAGCCACTAATAGAACTGAGCAGGAGAAACATGCATGTGAAGTAGGTGAGGATCTCTGAGGCACCATAATGAGGAATCCCGCCAGGTCATGGATCTGCTGAGCACACATCTCAGAGTGGCTGTCAGAAAGAGGAGGCATGGTGGGTTTTTGAAAGTCTGCAATCTGGCAGCCATTCAGTACTCTCCCTCTGTAGATCCCAACTGGTCATGGTAAAAACAGTAGCGACGACATGTGCTTAAGTGGGACATTGTTGTTTGTCATGGATGGAAACGTTCCCACAGATGTGCTTCCCCATCCATCAGGAAATTGTGCGTTCTTTCCCACAACTGTCTCCTCTTTCCCGTAAGTCAGGACTTTTCTTCCCTCCCTGGCTCTTCCACCAAAAAGATCCCACACTCTCCACAGTCTGCCTTCCACTCCTGGACTCCTTAAGGGCAATTGTCTTTATATCTCCAATAACGTGTACAGTGCCGGGTACACGAATCAATCCTCAGTAAATATTTTCTGGATGAATACATAAAGATGGCCAGGTTTCCCCTCTCCTTTAAGTAAATACCCCTTCCATTGACTCGGAGAAGCCCCTCCATCTGACTTCGGTCCTCCTGAACTCTCTCAAGAGGCTAAAATTCACCTAGGGGTGAGGCCTGGCCACCTTCCTCAGAGCTCAGCACCTGGGCCCTCACAGACATTTGCCAAGCTCTGTTAAGTTGCCATCACCAGGTCCTGGTCAGGGTCTCTCTTTGGAAAACACCATCTGGTTCATGCTTCTGACACCAGCCCAATTCCAGCTTCATGCTTACAGTCTCCTTTCTTATTCAGGCCTCTATCACGTGCACTGTCCCGTTTAAGCGAGGGACTCCACTAACTGTTTTCCCGTTCTGCTGCATGGTTTGTAACAAGTACTAAATGCAGCTGATGCTTCTGTTCTCTTCCAAGTGCTCACCGACTTAGGTCAGATGACTGTTTAATAAATTAGTTGCTTGGGTAGAATGGAAAATGTTTATCTTTTCTATTTGGAAATCTTCAATGTCCCCAAACTGGACAGGCTACGTGTACAGTAACATGTGCAACTTAAAAAATAAAAAACAACCCAGCAGTTTAAAAACTGCACCTGACTGGGCAAATCCTTGAGGGCAGAGTTTCTAAAGCCACTTGTCTAGGCACCAGGGGCTATATTCCCAGCAGTCTCCAGTCCAATGGCCTTGCGTGAAACTCCACAAGTGACTCCAACCCTTTGGAAGGCTGCATTTGTTATTTCACTAGAGTGAGCCTAGGTAGGATTTAACATCATGCCTTAAGTTCAAAATCTTCTGTTCCAGGCTTTCAAGCAAAGCTCTGTAAAGTGCTCTCCTCATTTCCAATGCCATTTCTTCAAAAATTCTTTATTGGCACTTGAAGCAGGCAGCAGTGTGTGTGAAAGACACACAGAGCATGGACGTGGATCTGTCCACTCGCTTGGCAATCTAAAAAGGTATTATTTATCATGCATTTCAGCATTGATATTTGCCAACACCTTGAAAGCATTTTATGGAGCTGCCTTTAATGCCAATCCCACAGGTTGGTATTGGCACTGTCCCTGGTTCATAGATGGGGAAACATGATGGAGAGAAGCTTAGTAACTTATCTCAGGTCCCAAGTGATGGGGGTTAAGACACCTGGCAATACAACTCCAAAGCTTGCTTTTAGCTGCTAGAGAAACAGACAGATGGACAGACACAGGTTTTTTTTTTTTGTTTTTCTTTCCAAATTCATTCCACTTTATTCCTCCAAGGGTTTTCCCTGATTTCTCAAACAGGAAGTAATATTTTCACCCTCTCCGCTCTACCAACAGTTTTTTTTTTTATATATTTTGATTATGCTACTACAGTTGTCCCATCTCCTCCCCACCCCCCACCCTGCACACCCCTTCCCCCCACACTCCCCCTCCTTAGTTCATGTCCATGGGTCATATGGCTTCTACATTTCCTATACTATTCTTAACCTCCCCCTGTCTATCTTCTACCTACCATTTATTCTTATTCCCTGTATCTTTCCCCCCTCTCTCCCCACCCACCCCCCTGATGATAACCCTCCGTGTGATCTCCATT
>VMDR010005384.1:0-52017 GCA_007922815.1 Macrotus californicus
CCCTCATACACAAGTAGCAGAAGGCTGGGTAAAATCCATCAACTAGATATAGTTAGTCCCAACACATAAAAAAAGTAAAGAAAGAAACAAACAAAAAGAAGAGATTGTTCTTTTTAATAATTAAGATGAATTTAATAGAAAAGTAATCCAACAACACATTTAACTTAGATTATTTCTCTTAACTGAGAAACAGACATGTTAACAATTTTAGATAAGATTTTAATCTTTTTAAAGTACCTCAATTTTTAAAATTATATTTTAAGACACATCTATGATTAAACACAGTAATCTAACCCAACTCTTTACCATCTATGTATAATAGTTTTTAATCTCACCAACCAAACACAATAAATTATTATAAGCTCTTCAAAAAATAAATTTAAAAAAAAATCAGTCAAGAGAGCAATCCCCACGAGCCTCCTACACACCATTCCTAACATACAACAATAAAATGTAATCTCAAAAATCTTCACCTTGAGTTTAAACATCAATAGAGCTGCAAAGACACTGGAAGTCAACATGAAGATTAAAAAACTGAACATTCTCCAAAATGCACAAAATGCTTTACAGTGGACCACAGGAATGAACTACCACACTTTATCACTAAAAGAACAAACATCAGTAAACATATACATGTGGAAGAGTAATAGAGATTTCATATAAATCAAGCCCCAAAATTAGACTAACAATACATGCTTGAAGCTTTGCCTTGAGGTGGAAGCCAATGGTCTTAACTCTGCAGAAATTCATAAGCAAAGGATAGTTTTTCTACCATGTAGGTTCATATGCTTTATTGGGAATAAATACTTTATCAACTCATGTTTAGCAAAGATTGATATTGATGAAATTGTCTAAACTGCAGCAGTAAGACAAAAATGTTTTAAGTTACTGCCAGTCCTAAGACTGCAGTGCCTTGCACAATACCTTGCTAAAATGATCTGTATGACTAGAATGTGTTTATGACTCTAGTTTCTAAGCTCCAGAGTAAAATCAAAGTGACCTATTTGGGGAGGAAATAAGAGGAAAGAAATTGTGAAGAAGGGGACCATAATTAGACAGTAGATCAGATGCTCAAAAAGAATAACTGATGCTAGATGCCGGCATAACCTAGGAATGTACTGTTTTAACCAGGCAGAACCCCTTCTAAAACTCTGTATCCAACGCTAGTCTTTTCATTTTTAGGAGGGAGAAAAGATGGATGAGGTGATGAGAAGAACTAAAACACAGAAATGCTTGGACGGACTTGCAAAAAGAGTTTTAATGTGGAAGTTTAAACTAGAACTTTAACAGGTTCTAGTTTAAATGCTTATTTTCAAGTGTTACCAAGACTCCTAAACCAGGCACTGGGCATAACCTCATTTAATCTTCACAATAACTGTTAATTTGGCTGCTGTTATTATCATCATTTCAAAAAGAGGACACAGGCTCAGAGGCATTCAGTAATTTGCCCAAGCTCACAAAGCTAACAAAGTGAAAAGGCTGGACTCTAACTCAGAGGTGTCTGGCTCAAGATCCTATGCTCTTAACCACCAGGCACACAGGTCTTCAAACAACTGGAAAATAAAAGTAAAAATCTAACAAGAAAAAAGTTACTAATAAACTAGTGAGCTTCTTGACTTTTAATGACCTAAATTAAAGAGGAAGTTAAGGAATATTCAATCTCAGAGATTTTACTTTAATGATCCATTCACTGTTTTGGAAAACTCTGAAGGAGTATGGTCTGAAACCTGAAACCAAACAGTGGACCTTTTGACATTCCTTTGAAATCTAAAAATCTGTATCAATGTGCTATTAAATAAAGCCAGCCCCTACCCCTAAGGAATCAACATCAAAGGCCCTATACTGAATCTATTATAACCATACCCATCCTCTGTTCTGATTTCTTCCAATCCTTCGGCTATGAGTTTCCTAGACTTTCTTTAGTTGTTTTCTTTTTTTAAATCATTTTTTAAAAAGACTTTATTTATTTTCAGAGAGGGGAAGAGAGGGAGAGAAACATCAATGCGAGAAACATCAGTTGGCTGGGTCTTGCACACCCCCAACCAGGGACCTGGCCCACAACCCAGGCATGTGCCCAGACTGAGAATCGAATCAGCAACCTTTAGGCTCACAGGACAGTGCTCAATCCGCTGAGCCACACCAGCCAGAGTGCTAGACTTTCATTAAAAAAGACAAGTTTGTGTCCCTCGCCCAAATCCTGGTGTCTCATTTAAAATGGAAAATTGTAAGGAAATAAAAAAATCCCTGCCCCTCAATCTGTTATCTTTACAAAAATTTTAAAAATTATTGCTTAGAAAAGGACAAAACCCAGACATCTTTAACAAACAGCATCTATCTAGAATTGAGCAGACACCATTTAAGTGTTTAGCTTAAGTTTTCAGTTTTAAGAACCTCTTCAATCTGACCCAAATTTGCTAAATTTTCAAATGAGAAAAATTTTGAAATAACAGATGAGACTGAGGAAAATCTAAGAACTAGTTTAGAGTTGAGGTGATGCACAGTAGCTGATTAATTCATTTATATTAAAGCTGCTTATGATATTCTCAGCTGATGAACTGCAAAGGAGAAATGAGTACAATATTGCCTATGAAAAGGAAGTGATTGGTGCATAACTTGATGTACAGTATTATGTATGATTCAGCATATAAAAAGGACAGAAAATTGGCACCACACAAAGGTAATCTGCCTTAGGTTTACAATAATGTAACTAACAGCCACATCATTTCATCAAAAGCACTGTAATCATTTCTGCAAAATTAATTGCAATTTATTACTGGCAACTCTTGGAATTAAGTCTAAACCTGTTTAGTCACTTTTTGAATTTTGTAAATGCTTTCTCTGGTGTACACAAACTGAGAATGTACCATTCTATTGAATAAGGACCAAAAAGGGACCTGACGAAACAGCAAGAGCATAAACAAGTTTATCTTCCGATACTGATTAGGGACATCAATCTCTCCTTGAAGAGTGGAAGGACCTAACAGCAAAGCCAATCTACTTGTGCTAACCATAACTCTTACAGTAGGTCTGCAAGTCCTTGAAATGACTTCCTCAAAGGCCAAAATACCAAAGTGTATCAAACCGTGCATGGTGTGGGGGAGGAGGGTCACTATTCCACCGGCCCAACTAACGATTCTTAACCTTGTGATCTACCTCTTGGACCTCCACGGTTTGTTTGTTTTTTTAACTTACATTAAGTTCTAACAGAAGGATCATTTTACTGCGGATATATGTTGAAGGTTTTCTTTTAATATACTTCAATTTCAGGAAAACGCGACTTCTAAAAATTTTAGTGATGCATTTCATTTGCTTTGATCACATACTTTTTTTCAATCTCATTGAAAATGTTTGCCCAAACAGAAAAAAACCGCTACATTTCCACTAAAACACTTCCAGGAATGAGGCACATGTTCATTTGTAACGTCTTGGCTCTCATGACAGGTGAGAGAAACACAAGTATCCAATTCTGACGTCCTCTTTACAATGTTACTATTTCTCTAAATTCCCGTTACTCCGACTCTGTCTCCGCAACTTTTTCAAGGCGATTAAAACAAACCCAAACCTGCACGTGCAAACGGGAAAGTTAGCATCTTCAGGCCACCGCGGCGAACCCCGAGCGCACAAAGGCGACACCCGCCGCGGATGGGCTGCCCAGGGCAGCACCGCCTCGGACCGCGCGAGCGCCTCGGTCGGCAGCCCGGGTCGCCAGCCCCCCGGGAGGCCGGGACCTGCGGGCAGGGTCCGGCCCGGGCCCGAGTGTTCCGTGAAGCGGGGAGGACGGGGCGGCAAGGAGCGGGAGCTCGCTCCGAACGGCGATGTTCGCGCGGCGGCCCCTGCTCCTCCCGGGGTTGCAGGCTGGGGGGTGGGGGTCCCCCGAACGCGGCCACGGGCACACTGGCCTTGGGAGGCGGGGTGAGAAGGGCGGCGCGAGGCCCCGCGGCCGGGGAGGGAGGGCGAGCCGCGGCCAGCCCGCGGCCCCAGAAAGCGCGTTCGATGCGTCTCCCGCCCCCCACAACAAGATGGCGACGTGGACCCAGGGGGAGCCGGCCCGCGAGGCTGGGGGAGAGAGGGGAGGGGAGGGGAGGCAGAAACAAAAAGGCGGCCCCCCGGAACGCCGAGGCCGGCCCGCGGGCCCGGGGCGGCGGGCAGACGGGCGAGCCGGCGGGGGGCAAGGGCTTACTTTTTCTTGTCGTTCGCGCCTCCGGCGCCCTCCATGGCGAGTCGGTGGCCGCGATGCCTTCACGGCCGTCGCCCCCCAGGCTCTCTCCGGCCTACGCGCTGGCTCCCTCCTCACGCGGGGAGAGAAGGAGAGGCACGTCCGGAGGTGCGAAACCCCTCGTGAGATGAGAGGCAGGGGCAGCAGGCGGCGATCGCAGGACTCCAGGCTGGGCTCAGAAGAGCCTTCCCTCGGGCTGCTTGTCAAGGCCCAGACCGACGACTGGCTCACGCCACGACGAGGGCGAACCTCGCGTCCCCTCCGACTAGGCGGCTCTGTGCACTGTGGAGCAGAGGCAGCGGCAGCGGCAGCGGCAGGGGGCGGGCAGGAGCGGCGGCGCGCCCGGGGGCGCGCGAGCGATTGGAAAGGAGGGTGTCGGGGGCGCGCCCGCCCGCGGAGCCCGGCGCGCGCTCCCGCAAGCCCGCCTCACCTGAGGGGGAGGCGGGTTCCCTGAAAGCCAATGGTGAGGGACGCAGGCGACCAGGCCCCACCCCAGCCCACGTCCTCCTCAGCCAATCAGGAGTCGGTCAGCTGAGGCACAGCTGGGACGCGCTACCGAGCTCACGTGCTCGTCTGTGTGCAGCTGCGGAGAGAAGAGAAAGGACCTGGGGTGCGGCCAGCCTGGTTTGGGGACCCTGCGCTTGGAAGGCAGTGGCTGACTTTGGGAGGCGCTGCTGAGAAGGGATTTCAGTTTGCAGGCCCCAAGTCTGCGTCACATTTCCTGCCCTCTTTCTCCTCGCCGGCTGCGCTGTGCAGGTTTCCGCTGGCTGTACCGAGTCCCAGTTCAAAAAAGCAGACCTTTCGAGTCGGGGTAGCAAACCCTTTGGTCTCTGCTCGGATGTGGACAGTGGGGTCTTTCTTGCCAGGTTACCCAACCACGGGCCACTCGTTGCCAGAGAGAATACAAGGGTGCTCTCCTTGTCCACTGAGTTTTTGTGATGAAGTCTGATTACTGAGTGAATGCAAAAAATATAAATTCCTATGTGTGTACACCTCTCAAAGGAGGTAGTCAAGGTAGCAGGGAAATCTTCAAATCTGAAATTAACTTTAAGCACTTATAGATAGGTGTAAGTGGCTTTTATTAAAGAGCATAAACCTGAATGACAGGACAGAGAAGGAAAAGTGGCTTTAGGTGGACTTTTATTTTACTTTCTTGTTGCTTCTAAACAAGTGAAAACTAATCTTAGAGGTATTCAAAAGGGGGGGTGGGCAGTAAGGGAAAACGACCCTTAGTTTGTGATTTAACCACCTGGAATTGAGTTCTCTGTATGGCCTGGAAAGAGGAAGCATTCTCCATACCCCCACCAAATCTGAACCCCCACCGGAGCTCTGAACCGGCCTTAGCTGGATATGCGGGCGGCCTGTATTACCTGTTTGCTGACCTGACTCTGCAAGCTACTGAATAGGACAGTCGCTTTTTGCCTTTCGAACACACATTTCAAACCTGTCAGTAAAAGGAATGTCTTTTGAGCTCAATAAAGAAGCATTGCATATGTATCTCCACTTAATACCAGCTTATTTCACTTCTCACCTCTGCCTTATTAGTAATACTGTTACAATCTACTTTTGGGTTGTAAGTAAATGTGAATATCTGTACTGGATTTCAGTTATATTGGTGTGTAAAAGCAATGGTCTGTGTAACAAAGTATTAAATTCTGGTAAAACAACAGTCGATTCACATAGCACGTCTTTTTAACTAGTCAATAAACTCATAAAGATAACGGTTAAATATTGATCTTAATGTACTTTTATTTTTCAGATCTATAATGCTGAATCATATGTCATCTTGAAAAGTACTATGAGAAATGCCCAAAAAGAGGAAAGGACCATATACTAGCTAGTCTTTTTTCTGTTTTAATTGTGGAAAGAACAACTGTAAATTACAAACTTTAGGACATTTTGAAAACGTGGTGTTGAGAACTCTGGAGTGACAGTCGTGAGTGAGCTTGAATACAGGCTCTGACACTGGCTGGCAAGTCATTCAACCTCTGATACTTTGGTTTTCTCATTTGTGTCCATGCCACAGAACTATGGGATGATTAAATGAAATGATACATGTAAAGCACTTAGAACAATACCTGGAGCATAGTAAGCAATCAATAAATGTTAGCCATTAGTATTGCTGTTGGCCTTGTTTTTATTATTCTTATCATTACTATGACTTCAAATTTGTGCCCCTGCTAGCAGTTGCATGGGCTTCTGCCAGAGTTTAGCCAGTTTTAACTATCAAGAGTTCCAATTATGGTAATATAAATCTACATATATTCTCTGTGTTCAACTTTGGAACTGCCTACATTATTCCCACCCTCATAAAAGCATGATTGCAGAAGTATTTAATCATTTCCTTTCTCATTACACTTAGGAGAAATTCTCTGGCTACTGAGTAGAGCAAAGGTGTAAAATACTTGGTACATCAAAAAAAAAAACAACCCCAAAAAACCCTGAGCATTTTGTAATAGCAAATCTAAGTCATTTAAAATTTTTAAGCATTTCAAAAGTTTAAAGCAGAATAATATAATCAGCAAAAGATATTTTTGAACGTTCATTAAATTTGTCCCAAAATCCCATTTTCCTTTTCAAAAATGTAGAAAAAAATGGTATTTATGTGTATATGTATCACATACATACATATATGAACAGGAAAAGCAGTAATATTCAACCAACTTGTTTTCACATAATTACAAAGGAGCCAAATAGTATTCCCAAACTCAATCTGTTTAAAAACTAAAAGGCAAAATTTTCTATGGGAAAATTTTTAATTCATCCTCTTTAAATCAACTATTAATAAATGTATTTAGGTTATTACAATGTAAATAAAATTTAACAAACAGCCTAATTCAATCACTTTCTAATCTTTGTAAATGTTCAAGCTTTATTCCACATCACTTTGCAGAACTAAGTAGACTGAAAGATTACTTGCAGATGACTCAATTGACCCTTAACCCATATTTAGTAGGAATATGGGTTAAGGGTCAATTGAATATGGCAGTGATTCAAGAGGAAGCAAGTTAAACTTGAAATTTGGATTACTACTAAACGATATAGACCACTGAGTCTTTTAAATAGTGAAACACAGCAGATTTAGATAATTTAGAATGTTATCAAACTGTGTAAGAAAACCTAGTGGTCAGTAAGTGATTCCTGATGTATTATTACCCTTAGTTTTCACTCCCCTCCCTTTGCCCAATTCTAGTTCAAGAACAACAACAACAAAATGTGTATCACTTTGGATGGAAAGTACTTAGAAGATAATAGACATTAAAAATCCTTTTTTTTCCTTTCAAGAATTAAAATAGAAAATAAATATGTATCTTTGAGTTTATGGAGAATGAGAATAGACTCAAAATTTGACACTAGCACTTTATAATTATGACAGACATTTTAAGCATAAATTTACAAAGAAATGCCAAGGGATTTTTGTTTTCTGGTCCAAAATGTAAAGAGTTTGGGGGCTCCCATCATCACAAAAAGAGAAAAAAACTAAACAAACCAAAAACCAATAACTCTTCTTAGATCATCAGAGAGTATTGAGGTGACAGGGAAGACTGCCACCCTGAAAACCGGAGAGATGGAGAGTCACGGCTTACCAGAGGATCACAATTTGCCAGGAGTGGAAGTTAGCCACTGACCCATGGTCACTTTAACTGTAACTAAGAGGAGCCAATATCTGTTGGGACACTTTAAACTGTAATTGAGAAATTGCTGGAGGCTCTGTGTGGAACAACTTGAGTTAAAAACTGCAAGGGGGCTCAGCCTTAGAGAGTCCCCAGAAGTTTTCTGAGTTTTACCTTCAGGAACCATAACAAGAGTCTTGCTGTGAAAATCTGAGAAAAAATCAAAAACAAACAAACAAACAAAACTCCTCCGGAGGGGAAAACTAACCCAGTAGGGTTTTTCTGTAACAACAGGTGATTATAGCTAAAAGAACTGTAAGCATCAGACCCTATTTAAAGAGTCACTGGGGACATCCAAAGACAAGAGAAACAAAAACAACGCCACTAGAGTAAACTTCAGCTTCAGACACCACAGCTGCAGCAAACAAGATAACACAGCCTCCTAGCCAGATACACTTAAAACCTTTTATTAAAGGCCTGTCTACCTAAGTTCCTTTTACCTGATACAATATATTTGCCTTTCAACAAAAAAATCACAAGACATGCTAAAAAGCCAAAAAAACAAAAAACAAACAAAAAAAAAAACCAGTCCGGAAAGATAAACCAAACATCCGAACTAGATTTAGATATGGTAGAGATTTTGGAATTATCACATCTAAATTTAAAATAATGAATAATGATCAATTTGCTAAGGGCTCAAATGGAAAAAGTGAACAGCATATAAGATCAGATGAGTAATGTAAGCAGATATATGGAAACTCTAAAAAAGAATTAAAAGAAAATGCTAGAAATGAAAATCAATGTGACAGAAATGAAGAATGCTTTTGATAGGCTCGTCAGTAGACTTGGACACAGCTGAGGAAAGACTGAATTATCCTGAAGACACATCAATACAAACTTCTAGAACTGAAGTGCAAAGGAAAAAAATTAATAAAAAAGATACAACAGAATATCCAAGAACTGTGGGGCAATTGTAAAACTGTAATGGGAATACCAGAAAGGGAAGAGAGAGAGAAACATAAGAAATGTTTGATGAAATGATGGCTGACAACTTCCAAAATTAATGCCAGACACCAAACCACAGGTCCAGGAACTCAGAGAACACCAAGCAGGATAAATGCCCACCCCCCACCCCAACCAAAAGACTCATAAATATATCATATTCAAATTGCAGAAAATAAAAGAGAGAATTTTGAAAGAAGCCAGATGGGGTTGGGGCATGAGGGAAATGGTGAAAAATACATTACCTATAGAGGAGAAGGATAAGAATTACACTGGACTTCTCTTTAGGGACCATGCAAGCAAGAAGGGAGTGGACTGACATATTTAAAGTGTTGAAAGAAAAAATAACACACCAACCTGGAACTCTGTATCCTGCACAACTATTCTTCAAATGTGAAGGAGAAATAAAACTGAGGAAATTTGTTACCAGTAGACTTGCCTTGCAAGAGATGTTAAAAGAAGTTTTTCAGAGCAAAGAAAAATACTATAGGTTAGAATCTTGAATTTACACAATAAAAGGAAGAGTGCTATAGAAATAAATAAAGACAATATAAATTAAATTTCTTTTGTATTCTCAGTTGATCTAGCAAATAACACTTTGCTCAGAAAAATAACAATAAAAATATATTCAATGATTACACCTTAGAGATAAGTGAAATGAATGACAGTGGTACTAAAAGGAACAACACAGACTAATTGGGAAACTTCTCCTAAAAAGTGTTTGCATTACTGGTGAAGTAGTATAATATTATTTGAAAGTGGACTTGGATTGGCCATAAATGTACGAGATCTGTCTGGGAAAAGTCCAGCCATTGTAAATAAAATGAGAACAGTTTGCTCGACATCAATGTAACCTGGGAGTCAAGGAGAGTGGACTGGAGTGTACATGTGTGAACAATGACGACTTCACCATACTAGTCAGTGGGAGCAGTAAATGCTGTTGAGTGACCGACCATGTGTACTGTATGGCCGTCACATTCAAAATGACTGAGCAACTAGAGCAATGAATCTGCATCAAATTTTACATTCCTCCATGGAAACTATTCAGATGATTCAAAAGACTGCAGTTAAAGGCAACAGGTGATTGTTAGCTTTATCACGACAATGCACATGTTCATGCATCACATCTCATGCACAGTTTGTTGGCAAACATCAAATCACCCAGGTGACTCAGCCCCACTACAGCCCAGATTTGGCACCCTGTGACTTCTAGTTTTTTCCAAAACTAAAATCACCTTAGAAAGGGAAGAGATTTCAAACCATTGATGAGATTCAGGAAAATAGGATGATTGGGAGAACTGTGTGAGGTTCCAAGATGCCTACCTTGAAGGGGACTGAGGCATCATTGTCTTATGTACAATGTTTCTTGTATCTTGTATCTTCTTCAATAAATGTCTCTATTTTTCATATTACATGGCTGAAACCTTCTGGACAGACCTTGTATATTGCAAACTCAAATTGCTATGCCAAGAGAGGAGAGAAATGTGATCATACAGAAGAAGTCATATGGAATGCTTCTTCTGAAACCAAAGAAGGCAGAAAAACAGTGGAAGACAAAAGAGATAAAGGACAAGAGTAACAGATAGAATTCTGAAGAACTGACAAAACAAAACAAATAGGAAAGCTGGAATGAATAAGCAATTATAGCAAGATTGTAGGCCCTAGTTGGTCGAAGCATCATCTCATGGACGGAAAGGTCATGGATTTGACTTCTGGTCAGGGCACATGCCCAGGTTGTGGGTTCCATCCTCATCTGGGTCATGAATGAGAAGGCAACCAATTGATGTTTTTCTCTCTCTTCCTGTCTTTCTAAAAAAGCAATGAATAATTGTTCTCAGGTGAGGATTAAAAAAAAAAAGATTGCAGGACATAAATATAACACACAAGAGTCAATTGTCAATTACTTCCATTGTACAGAAATGAGTGGTTGGAATTTGAATTAAAAACATAACTATTGACTATAATTAATAATTCTGTATTGTATACTTGAAAGTTGCTATGAGATTAGAGCTTTAATGTTCAATGTTCCCACCATAACAATAACAACAAAATGGTAATTACGTGAGATAAAGGATGTGTTAACTAATCCTACTGTGGTAAGCATTTAGCATTAGATATGTGTATCAAATCATCACATTGTACACCTTAAGCTTACATGATATTATATGTCAATCATATCTCAATAAAGCTGGGGGGAAAGAACACAATATCATTCACATTAGGAAAGAAAGGGAGGAAGGAAGGAAGGAAGGAAGAAAGAGAGAGAAAGAGAGAAAGAAAAGAAACACTTAAGTATAAATCTAACTTAAATTGTACAAGATCTATAAGAGGAAAACTATAAAACTCTCAGGGAAGAAATCAAAGAAAATCTAAATAAGTGGAACAATATTTTATATACATGGATAGGAAAACAATATTGTTGAGATGTAATTCCCTCCCTCCAACTGTTCTATAGACTTAGTGCATTCCAAATGCTGAAATAACTGGACATTCACATTAAAAAATGAATCTAGACTGACCTTATTACACCTTTCACAAAAATTAACTCAGGATGGATTCTGGACATAGATGTAAAATGCAAAACTATAAAATTTCTTGTTGATAACATAGGAGAAAATCTAGGTGACCTTGGCTTCAACACCAAAAGCATGACCCAAAAAGGCAGCTAAATTTGATTCCATTTAGTTAAAAACTTTTCTGCAAAAGGCACTACTAGGAGAATAGGGGATAAAGCCACAAACTGGGAAAAATAGTTGTAAAATACATATCTCTTAGAGGACTTGTATCCAAAATATACAAAGCACTCAACAATAAGAAAATAGACAACCAAGTAAAAAGTAGGCAAAAGATCTGAACAGACAACTCACCTAAGAAGATATGCAGATGGCAAATAAGCATATGGATGTATTCTCAATATAATACATTAGCAGGAAATTGCAAGTTTAAATAACAATGAGATACCACTACATACTTAAAATGGCTAAAGTCCAGAAGACTGATAACACCAAATTCTGACGAAGATGTGGAGCAATAGGAAACTCATTTATTGTGGTAGGGATGCAAAATGGTTGATATACCTTCTCTGGAAGATAGTTTGTCAGTTTATTTATGAAGCTAAACATGGTCTTACCATACAATCCAGCAGTGATATTTCTAGATGTTTACCCAAAAGAACCGAAAACTTATGTTCATGCTAAAACCTGCACATGAATGTTTATAGCAACTTTATTTGTAATTGCCAAGACTTGAGAGCAAGTGTGACACACCAATAGGCATTTGATAAACTGTGCTACATCTAGACAATGGAATATTATTCAGTGCTATCAAGCCACCAAAAGACATTAAATATGCATTTAAGAAAGACCTTAAATGCATGTTGCTAAGTAAAAAAAGCCGATTTTAAAAGACTTTGTACTGTATGATTCTAATTATATGACATTCCAGGAAAGGCAAAACTATGGAGACAATAAAAAGATCAGTGGTTGCCAGGGACTGGGGGAGGGGGAAAAAGATGCACAGGTGAAGCACAGAGGATTTTCAAGGTAATGAAATTATTCTGTCTGATACTCTAATGGGGGATGCATGACATAATGTATTAGGCAAAACCCACAGAACCCTAAAACACAAAGTGTGAGCCCGAATGTAAACTATGGACTTCTAAAAATAATAATCTATCAATATTGGCTCATCAGTTGTAACAAATGTACCAAACCAATACAAGATGTCAATAATAGGGGAAAGTGTGGGGGAAGGGGGAGGAGATGGGGACTCTCTGCACTTTCTGTTTAATTTTTCAGTAATCCTAAAACTACTCCAAGAAATAAAGTCTATTTATTGAAAGAGATAAAAGGAAAACCTTTCCAAAGTCAAGTTTCATATCTCCCTAAATTAAATTTGTAAGAATGAACCTTGATGAAACATCCCTTAGACTAGAAGGGAAAATGATATTTGGATATTTTTCCAATATCAAAGTCAGTTGGAAGTTTCTGAAAAGCCATAGCTCCATGAGATTTTTCCATTTCTAGAAAGGAAAGACACCAGAGAAGAAAAGAACAGTATTATCTTTGAAAATTAATGGTAATACTACCTCCTGTTCCACTTATAGGATTTCGACCTCTTTTTTCCACCCATATGTAAGTTGGTACATCAATAAACCAAAGAAAGATGTTTATTAAGAATCTGTCTTACCCACTTTCTATCCCTCATCCCAGGCCACACCAATATGCTGGCGTACTTAAAGTATTCTCATTGTATTATTCATTAATTCAACATACATTGTGTCCATTCACTCATGGACCAGACACATGGTTTTTGTTTAATCTGTAGGTTTGTGGGCCGCTGTAGAGTGTGAGCTCCTTATGGATCGGAACACTTTTATCTCGGCAGCCTCAGAATCTAGAATGGTGCTGAGCACACAAAGAACGAGTAATCTCTTGAGCACCAGCCACATTCTAAACATGATGCTAAGCATTTTTAGATATGCTCTTTTATTTAAGCACTATGACAACCCTGTGAGGTAAGAATTGTGGTGATCATATTATGGATTAGTAAGTTAATGGTCAAAAAGGTGAAAATAAAAAAGTCACAGAACTAGGAATCAGTGGACGCAGCATTCCACACCATGCCACTCCTTTATCCCACTCCACTGTGATGTCTGTGTGTCAGGAAATGCTCAAAGCTATAAACGGTGTACGTAGGGAAGGCAGAAGCAGAGTTCATCCTCCCTAGAGTGTCCGTTGTAGAATGAGGATAAATTGAGTAACATATAACTGTGTGTGCCTTTGTGGGTATGTTGTGCATTTCGCTGGAATAAATTCAATACAGCAAATGGACAAATATGAAAAGCTCCCTTGGCCTCCTTTGCTTCTTCCTTCTCTATAGAGGGAACCACTGCAACCAATTATTTGTATGTCTGTGCAGAGATATTCAATTAGAAAATCAAAAGACCTTTTTGTGTTCTTTTTGTTTTGTACAAATGATACACTATTATGTACTTTGTCTGCCTGTTGAATTTATCTCATATGACAATGTTGTTTGGAGATTATCTTTTAATCAGTTCATATATACCTAATATTTTCAATATTTATAATAAACATGTACAATGAAGTAGAATGTACAATCATAAACAATTTTTAATAAGGTTTATGTAATGTTAATATCTATGAACAAAGATCTTTTCAATTTGATTGCATATAAAATTGTGTTTCTGTAGGCAGGTTATCAGGGAGGCAACAGCTAGAAAGACAAACTTTTATAATATATAATAGTTTGCTTTGGAAAACCCTACCATGTCAATTTTCTTATCTGTTTGTAAAATCTACCAACATTAAATGTATTACAAATAGAGAATATTACTTTCTACCTATATTCACTATCCTAACCAGTTAAACATTATTTTGTCTTTCCTTTGTCCTTATGATTTTGCATATTTCTAATTTTGCACAGCATGCATCATTTTTTCAGATGCAAGGACACAAATCCTCTTTGTTGTAAATAACTAACAATTTCAAAATGCAGTTCAAACCAGCTTATCTTCATCTTATTTTTGCGAAAGTGAGGAGTAAAAAGTATACTATGAATCTAAGAATTCTATAGTAGGAGTTTTAAGACTTTTCTTGCTAGATTTTGAGCATTTATGATTATAATATGTATTAATATTATATAATTATTCTTCATTTAAGGCCAAAATTCAGATTTGTTCACCTATTTGTAGAGAAGAAACATCTTCAAGTTCTATATACAGTCTGCTGATGGTCTGCCAAAACCCTGCTAAAATATAAGCTCTTGCTCTTCCAAAATTTCTGTGCGTCTCCATCCAAATGTGTTTCAGTGCTACAAGGAAAACATTTTTTTTCATATTATAATACAGGCAGTCAGATGACGGAGGGTAGGTGAGAGAATCTCAAAATAAATTTTAGAACTGAAGTGTTTACTTTTATAACCTGTTTGTGTGATATAGTCATTCTCTCCAAAACAACTGTGGTTTCTATCAGTAAAAAAACAAACAAAAAAACACCAGAACATTAAAAATTCCAGTGAATGTGGCATTTAAAAGGTATTTTCCTCTAGATGTTAATTTTCACCACAGGTTGTGTCTTTTTTATTCAGTAATTTTAAAATAACCGTCTTTCAATGAGACACTGTGATAGAAAAACTAAAGCAGAAAGAAAAGAAGCTCCTGACATTGCTTAATATTTATCTTAGCCTGGTTTTTGTTCCTTGTGCACTAAGCAACTGGCCACTCATATTTTCCAAATTTAGGGTGGATAATGTTTTCCCTTTGATTTTTTTGGTGGGGAATGCAGAAACATTAGCTGTTTGGCTCTTATATTGGAAAACGTAAAAAAGGCTCCTTTGGTTAAGTGTGTCAGAACTTGTCTATGAAGAACCAGATGCAGTCACAGAAGTTGATTAACTTTAGACCCGGACTTGCAAAGACAAGTTAGCTACTCCCCTGTGTGAGTGTAAATTACGTGGCAATACCAAGCAAGCCAAAGCTTCATGGCATTATCTTATTATCGGGGCTCATAATATTAAATGTGCACTATGTGCCGAGGGTTGGGGTGAATCTTGGGAATTACAGACATTGTCTATCATTAGTTCACCCAACACCTTCTAGTCTTGACCCTCACCTCCATTCCCCACTTCCTATCCACTCTTTTGGGATTATGAGGGATAAAAGAAAGATACTTTAGTGAGTTGTTAAAAGTTTTTGTATGTGGACAGATAAGTGTCTGGACCTATGAACTGAATGCTCCCTCTACACTCCCCATGTGGCCAGGCAGCAGGACATCCGTGATCCTTGCTGTGTAGATGTTCTCCAAGCCTTTTGCAGATCCTGTTAGCAAGATCTGTAGCAATTAGATTCAGCAAGGAGTTTATCTCAAGGTCTTGTTGCTACTGGTACTTCACTGATCATTTCCATTGAAGCAAAGACAAATCCCAGAGCTTGCATAACCTAGGACTTGCAGAAGGGAATAGCTGAGAAGACCATGTGGTGGGAAAACAGGAGTTCAATCCAAAATAATATGATATCGGTGTGGTGGCAGGGATACAAGCATATACATATTTCAAAATGCATTGAAATAAAATGGGTTTATTTTATTGTAAGTTAAACCTGAGTAAAGTTTATTAGAAATGACACTATCGTAAAGAGGCTGACCACCTTCTAATTTTTTACCTTTTCCTTAGTATCATCCCCACCAGGCTACATTTTAACGATCTATGCTGGCAACAGCCTAGCCTTTGGTTGTTCATCTTGGCTCTGTCTATGGACCTTTGGCTCCTGGATCCCAGCTTCATTTTCAGAGCCTTACAGACTCTGTTCTCACTACATCAACTAGAAGAATATGTGCAGCAGCCGATTGTCAGCTGACATAAAGGAGAAGAATTCAGGAAGACAAAATACCTGAATGAATTCCCTCTGCTCCAAAATGTGGAGGGAAAATGAAATGGCAAAACACAGATGTAAAAACTGGCTCTTTGCTCCTTCCTGCTCAACCAAGAATTGCTCCATGTTTAGGGAACAAAAGCAACTCAGGGTATTAGCAAAATACATGTGTCATTGAGAGCAAGGCAAATGTATAAGACATAAAATTGTTCTCATATTGCATGTGGGCTTCCATAGATATATTCTTACATGGCCTAAGAACTTGGAAACCACCTCAAAGAAGATTAAAACTTAAATATTGGTCCAATATAGAGAAGGAATGTTCCAATAGAGCCTTCCAACTGAAGAAGTACACTGCCAAGGAGAGTGTTAGCTGTATGTCCTATAAGATTGAGAGAACAGGTTACTTTCCTTTTAATACATATATTGCTTTTATGACTAATATTTTAGTAGAATATAAGGTCTATTGTGGCAGTAATAGGTCTGTCTAATTAAAAGCTATATCTTCAGTGCCTTGAATAGTGCCTAGTACTGGAAAGCAACTCAATAAATTCAATTTTGTTGATCTCCTAAAAACTGGTCTCTATGAACTCTAGGTTTGTAAAAGCTCTGGAAATAAGGAATGGTGTAAGTAAATATCACATAGCTTACCTGGGGGCCCAGTGAATAAGCATGGTGGACAACTGTTCATGTTGAACAATCTATAAGAAGGGAAACAAAATGTCCTTGAGATCGCTCTTCCATGATGTAGTGAAATGAGTACTGTGTATGGATCAGGATCTCGGGTTCCTGACCTTTTACACCATCCACAATCTCAATAACCTACCCGTCTTTGGTACACAATTTCCTCATCTGAAAACTGAGGGATTGGAGCTATATAATCTTTAAAGTCCCTTCCACCTATAAAGTTTTATGGCACTCTCTAAAATAATGATCTCATGTAGCCTTTAAAGAAATAAGACAGAAACAGAATGAATGCCATAGCTTAGTAGGTGAACAATTAAAGTCAAAGACCAAAATTTTAATTAAACATTATAAAATAAGAATCACATTTGAACAGTACACTTAATATTTTCAAAGCACATTCACATCTACCACCCCATTTGATATTCAAAGCCACCTTGTGAAACATTTAATCTAGTGTACTAAAAAATAGGTTCAAGGTGTGAGTTCACATAGAAAACTAGTAACAGACATAAGACTAGAACCCAAAATTTCAGAATTCTCATTTTAGTAGTTTGCATATATATATTTTTTAAGTTGCCTAGCAAAATCTTACTTTATTTTTTTAAAGAATGTAATAGGACATCCTAGCTTGGCCAAAACTAAGATTCTAACACAGCCATGGGCAGAGACAGGCAACTCCCTTTCTACCCACATCTATTCTATTTGATTTGATTTCTACAGGCGTTGATAAAGCCTTTTTGGGAAATAATTGGGATAGTGTCAATTACTGGATTTCAAGCATATATAAGCACCTATAGATTACAACGAACCCAGTGGAAGTAAACTACAATAAAAGGACAGCTGACTCTCAGACAATTCATCCCACAGGGATAAAATCTGGTGTGGGTTGGGTTTAGCAATGTGAACTAAGGGATTGAAGAGAGCAATCCTGGATTTTTTAAAAAACACATTAGCATTTAAGAATGTTGCTGTGAGACCCTCTAACAGTCCAGTACAGAGTGGAGAAAGCTGTTTCTGCTCTCACTTTGCAGCTCACTGCTGCTATACTATTATGCTCAGCAAGGATGGAGAGCCCTGGTAGCTATGGTAGCTAGAGTGTTTGGCAAGGATCTGAACCTCATGTAAAGAACATCAACATGCAGAAGCGAGCCACAACATTTAAGCAGATCTCCAACTGGCATCTAATCACAGCAGAGCCCCAGCAAGGCAGAGGCCATGAATGACCTGAATTAATTAGTTAGTGCATATGAGATACTCCTCTGCCACTCTCAGAAATACTTTGGGGAATTAGAATTCCTACCTAAACAGGTGGGTTCTTCTACTAACAAAAATGTCATGCAGGATTTCAAGACAATGAATTTTTGCCCCCTGGATTTTGGCTCTTAAACCATGCAGCTCTAGTTTGCTTTCTGGTTAGAAGTTTGACTTCATAAACTATCTGAAAAATTGCTAAGCTTATCCTCAGTCAGTATTCCATTAATTTTAGTTAACTCTTGCATACCATGAAATAGTTTTCTCGTTAAATTTATTTAAAATTTCTTGTTTTTCAGTGAAATTTGCTAAATGTATATATTTATTATAATTTTACTTGAAGTTCAAATGATACTTCATTAAGTCTGAAAAATTTGAATCATAGTATATAAGCTGTTTTTTTGTGTGTGTGTGCTGATCTCCTTTGCTAAATCTGTCTCCTTTGTCGTCTGAAAGATGAATTTTCATGTCAAAAAGGTTTACAAATTTTGTTCAACAGTTTCCTTCAGAGAGCCATCTAACTTCTGTTTGTAGAAGAAGCCTCACGTGTTTTTCCTTATCAATGTGAAATTTTCTGAAAAGATCGTCATATTTGTTATGTGACTGTTTTATTCATGGTTCTAATTATAATAGTGAAATAAAGAACTGCACTCACTTGTTTTTTGCTTTTTGCAACCATTTGATGTCGGTGCACAATGCAGTTTATTGCAAGAACTTCAGGACAAGTATGTCCCACCCGAAGGCATGTCTGTACAGCTTCATGTCTTCTAACTGTGCAGTTGGCTCTGTCAGGAGAACAGGGCACCTATTCTCCAATGTTACTTATGTTTCATGAAACCAAATTTTTACAGGAACAAAAACAGACACTCTAGTATAGTCAGCTCCTGAAGAATTTACAAACATCCTATCTTATAATTACAATCACCATAAAGATACAAGTAGTTGCCATCAGAAGGGACTTATTGTTAGTAACTCTACTTCATCAGTCTGAATAGAAGTTTTCCTTTGTTTCAATATATCAATTAACTGCTTTTCAATGTTAACTGACAATTCATTGTCATATCTTTGAATTGAATTATTGCCCAATCGCAGTTCTTTTACTGGATCTTGCTGCATCATTGAAATTGCATTCTCTATGTTCACATGATAGTCTCAGCAACAGTATGAGCACTACCAGATTTTGCAATGATTTCTGCAATTTTTTGAGACCCAATCAATCCATTGTTATTTGCTTGTGTGTTCTTTTTAACTAAGGTAGTAGCAGCGTCACACAGCTCAAATTCTGTTTTAAAGTTTGAACCATTCTGTACACTTACCTGCTTTATTAGGATGTTTCCTTTCCAAGGAATCCCAAAGTCTTAATGGTGTCATAGCTGGAATGGTGTCATAGCTAGAAAAGTACTTTCACAATATATGACATGTGGACTGTATTGAGTTGACTGGCTTTCAATAAAACCATAGGCTAATATTCAGTAAGATATTGTTGACATCTTTTATTTTTAGCACTTGACATAATTACGATGGGTTGAAGGACTTTTGTAGGAATTTTCTAAAATGAAATAATAAAATATCAGCTATTTTCATAGTCCAATTCTCAAAGTCCAAGTCACACACATAAGCACTGATGCTCAGACAACATCCACAAGTAGTCAATGGCAGCCAATAGATATTTGCAGCCCACTCTCACCATGTGACTTTGGATAAGAGAAATCCATCAAGAGAAGACATGCCAATCACAGTCATTATTCACCATAGTCTTATAGCCCTCTTCTAACACACCTTTTGTGCATTTTCCATGAAATTGATGTCCAAAAATCCAATAAGAAAAATGAAACATTGAGAAATATGTGCCCTGACTGGTGTGGCTCAGTGGACTGAGCTCTGGCCTGTGAACCAAAGGGTCACCAGTTCAATTCCAAGTCAGGGCACATGCCTGGGTTGCAGACCAGGTCCCCAGGAGGGGGTGCATGAGAGGCAACCACACACTGATATTTCTCTCCCTTTCTTTCTCCCTTCATTCCCCTCTCTCTAAAAATAAATAAATAAAATCCTTTTTTTAAATAAATAAAAGCTTAAAAAAAAAGAAACATGATTTTGTTAGGTAGCGTTGAGCTCTGGGGAGCCACAACCCATTGTAATGTCTAAGTTTTTTTTTTCCATACAGGAATCAATTTTTGGCCTCTTGTGGGCAATATCACCCTCATTCAAAATACATATGCTAGAGGTATTTAGGATGGGAAACATCATCATTGCAGTTCATGGCAAGTTTCAAAAGAAAAAGTATAACGTGAGCCTCTGACACAAGGCCATGCTTTCTGCTGCAAAGAACTGCCAGCCATTCAAAAACCACTCAGTGGGCTATTGGGTTATACATAGTAGAGACAGAGCATGTGACCATGTGATGTCAAGCAGCCATTTGGCTAGTGCTGCCCATCATGAGCTAGATTCATGCAGACCCACCAACGAACCCACTTTACAGCAAAGGGATGCAACAGTGACACATGGCCATGGGGTCCATTGGTGCTATCTTATACTGTATTTCTCAGAAGCCATCATCCTGATAGAGTGGAAAAACAGCATCTTAAAAATGCATCTGAGGCTCCATCTTGGAGATCATACCCTGTGAGGCTGGCACCATCTCTTAGGATGATGTGTAAACCCTAAGGAACAAACACGGTATGGTACTTCTGTATCCCTAATAGGTAAAATACAAGAGTTTGGAAGTCAAGGGATGAAATGAGACTGTCCCTTTATATCATCACTGTCAATGAATCGTTTGAGAAATCTGTACTTCCCATCCCTGCGTTAGGCATTGTAGGTCTGCAGTCCTGTTATTGAAGTACATAATGAGAATCCCATTGCACTTCAAGCTTCAGCTTTCACCTTGTCACTTTGGGCTTCATGTGCCAAGAAACCAGCAGGCAAGAGCAGGAATCACTAACCTGGCAAATGTAACTGCCCTAATCATCAGGAGGAAGCAGGGCTACTGTTCCATAGCAGGGGCATGGAAGAATGTGTGTGACACTGGAGTAGCCGCTGCAGGCTCTTGGTTTTCTCATGCCTTCTTGTTAAGAGTAAATGGACATCATCAGCAGCCACCACCTGTGGAGGGCAATGGGCACTGGAGACTCAGATTCCCCAGAGGGTCTGGGTTACCCGACTAGGCAGGTTGCTTAGATCAACAGAGGTGCTTAATGAGGTGGATGGTGGAGGAAATAATGAGAATCAGTTATGGTTCTAAGATTAATTGCAGCACCAGCCGCTGTACTTTATTCCACTAACCTTTTTAAGGCACCCAGAAAATATGAGGTTTCCCAACTGAACTCCTGAAGAAACTACTCCTCGATGGAGCAAATGTGTAAGATACCAGTGGACTATGCTGTTTGATGGTGGGCTTTAGTGGATTCCATGGTGCTCCACTCAGATCCTCTCTTCAGAGCTGGCTCATTTAATCTCAACGGCCGGGAATATCAACTAACAGTTTGCAGCCGTCTCTCAAGGCATTGCCTTCAGCTACAGAGAATGGCCTTGCCACATGTGTACGCTCCCCTGTGGAGTGTACACTCCCCTATGGAGTGGCCTGTGGGCAATGCCTGGCTGATGTGGGGGTACAAAGGCACAGCTATTGCCTCAGTTCAAGTCAACTCTGAAAGGCCATCTCAGCTTTGGAGCTTGCTGTTGGATTAGCTGAAGTCTCAGTTGTAGTGCATTGTGGCCTGGTTTCCTCCTTTACCCAATTCTATTTTCCTCTCTTCTTTGTAGGTGTATCTCCTTAAGCAAACTTCGTTTAAGCCATGGGGCTGTAAAGTACAGTACAGGAAATGGAGTAGCTAAAGAACTTATATGAATGACCCATGGACATGAGCAATGATGTGGGGATTGCCTGAGGGAGTGAGGGGTGCTGGGTGGAGGGGGACAAAAGGGAAAAAATTGGAACAATTGTAATAGCATAATCAATAAAATATAATTTTGAAAAATACAGTATTGTTGCTGTTGACTTCAGATAAAATAAATGTTTATTGGTTCATTCATATTTTAAGAAAAAAATTTTATGTAGTTTAAATGCAGCACAACAAGTATTTGTGGAACAGCAGCAGAGCTTTGTAGAAAAGTATACAGTCACATGTGGTTTAACTATGAGGATATATTCTGAGAAATGGATTGTGCAATTTCATCATTGTGCAAATACATTGTTGTGCAATTTCGTCATTATGCAAACACAGAGTGCAATTACCCAAATGTAAATGGTATAGTTTATATACCTAGGCTATATTGTATAGCCTATTGCTCTTCGTCTACAAACACAAACCTATACAGTGTATTACGGTACTGAATACTGTACAGTATTTGTGGTATTTGTGTGTCAAAACATATCTAAACATAGCAAAGATACAATCAAAACAGAACATGAGGAATTTAAAAAATGATACACTTGTATGTATAGGGTGCTAACCAGGAATGGAGCTTGCAGGACCGGAAGTTGCTCTGGGTGAGTCAGTGAGTGAGTGGTGAGTGTGAAGGCCTGGGACATCACTGTCCACTATTATAGACTCTATGAACACTGTACACTTAGGCTTCGCTAAATTTATAAGAATTTTTTCCTTCAATAATAAATTAACCTTAGCTTACTAAATCATTTTTACTTTATAAACTTAATTTTTAAAAACTTTTTGACCTTTTTGTAATAACACTTAGCTTAAAACACAAACACATTGTACAGCTGTATAAAAATTTATTTTTTTTTTAGCTTTCTAAATGATTCTTTAACTGGGAACTACTTTAAGATATACAAGCACATGACATTGCCACTAGAAACAGGAAACCACACCTCAAAGGCAGTTTTATAACTTTATTTGACAATCAGCAGTGAGTTCTCACCCACATTAACTGTTTGTAGATATTTGAAAGTGGTGACAGGTACGTAGGTGACCAACGTACAGAGCTTGTCTGGTGAGTCTTCATCCTCACCACGTTTTCTGGACAACACACTCGGATTCGGTGCGGGACATTCCTTAAGCCTTCGGCCCAGATGGCGTGGTTGAGCCTGGTGTCAATGCGCACATCTGGAACTCGCATCTCCTACGGCAAATGTCCGGATCTCTTCGAGGGCCCGAGGGGCACGCTTCTTGAAGCCCACTCCATGGAGGGGCTTGCGGATGTTGAAGGTGTACTCTCTGGTCACTACCTCGTGGATGGCAGAATGGCCCTTCCTCTCTCGCCACCCTTCTTTGCGGGCCCATTATGCCCAGGCCCAGGTTGGAAAGGAGTGGGAGGTATTATGGGAGAGGGAAAGCAGGGTTGCAAGTGTAACTTCCGGGTCGCCTGGAGCCCCAAATATTTCCTTTTTATATTCTTATTCTATATTAATAGCTGTGAGTAATGACTGCATTGCACTACCTGTGACGCCCGTGATGTTTTGACGGCTGTAACATCAGGCCAGCTGTGGCTTTACCACAGCTACAATGTCACTAGGCAGCAGAAATTCTTTAGCTCCATTATCATCTTATGGGACCATTGTCATTGTCATATATGCTGTCTGTTGATGGAGAAGTTGCCATGTGGCATGACTGTAAGTGTTTATCACTAAATAGATTTTTAGGGGGAAGTACAGTGACATGGTGGAGGTAAAGGGCAGAAATGATTGTTCTTCTATCTACTTATTTCATGAGTGTCATTTTTAAAATAATGGCTCTTGGTTACTGATAGCTGAGAAAAAAAGTGCTCCTTGTTTAGGTCATGCAGAAAAAATGAGACCTACCCTGGCTGGGTGGCTCAGTTGGTTGGAGCATCCTCCCATACTCCAAAAGGTTGCAGGTTCAATCCCCAGTTGGGATGTGCAGGGCAGGCAGACTATTGATGTTTCTCTCTCTCTCCAAAATCAATAAACATATCTTTGGGTGAGGACTAAAAAAATGAGATCCCCCTAGACTTACAGTAGTGTTAAGATACGAACTCTTCAATTTTCTACTTTATAATTATTCATAATAAAAAATGCATTTATAGAGGAACTGACCTAAACCTATTTTGACTTCAATTATATTCTGTGCTGTTTAGGAGGGAGATTTCTAAGATAACTTGTACTGAAGTGAATTCTTAGCCCAGAGCAATTTTGTGCTGGGGAAGCTATGTTAAGAAATTCTTGGAATACTTCTTAAGAAAACATTTTCAAAAACACTGTTCTGAGACCAAAGGATCCAGCACATTGTATAGGTGGACTGAAAACCCCTCACATGGATTAACCATAAGAACTGAACCCCCCCCCCCGATTTAGTGCTTTGGTTTACAGACAAGCATTGTGAGGCATAGGGAGGTTATTTTCATCAACCAGCACTTCTTTAAGCAGATTGCACTGAAATTGTGATTGATATTTGTAAAAATAATCCTCAGACAATGAAAATATTTTTTTAATTATATTTTATTAATTATGCTATTACAGTTGTCCCAATATTTTCCCCTTTAGCATCCTCCATCCAGCTGACCCCCTCCCACTCGCTCAGGCAATCCTCCCACCATTGTTCATGCCCATGGGTCATGCGTGTAAGTTCTTTGGCAACTCCATTTCCTATACTGTACGTTACATCCCCATGGCTGTTCTGTAACTGCCTATTTGTTCTTCTTAATCCCCTCACCCATTGCCCCACACTGTCCTACCATGTGGCACCCCTCAAAATGCTCTCTATAACCATGATTGTGTCTCTGTTCTTCTTGTTTGCTCAGTTTGTTTTTAAGATGCAATTGTTTATTGCCACTTTATTGTTCATAGTTTTGATTTCCTTCTTTTTCTTAAATAAGTCCCTTTAACATTTCATATAACAGTGGTTTGGTGATGATGAACTCCTTTAGTTTTTTTCTTGTCTGGGAATATCTTTAAAGAAAGATTAAATCATGTATGAATAGTTGAATACAGCATTGATTGCATTTTACCCTACAGTTCTCTAATTCCATGAAAACTGATAAACATGCATGGTGAACATGGAAACTCTATCGAGCAGATGGTTCTACTCTATCTCTTAGCTGTTTGGGTTGCTCCCTCTCTCGACAACATTTCATACAGACACCAGAGGTGGATGGACAAGGATTCACTCTACTTCTTACATCCCCTTAACAAATTTACCTGCATCTACTCCTATCTTTCCCTCTTTGTCTCTAGGAAGAGATCTCCCTCCGGCTGCCAGCAGCTAATCTCTGCTCATCACCTGCCTTTTCTTCAGGGATCTGGAAACACTATTTATCTCCTCTCTCACCTGCCACCTCCACTCTGATTCTTTTCCACTGAGTACAAATAGGGTCAGATGCCTCCCAATTCAAAAAGAGATTCTTTCAATAGCCCCTCTAGCTGTCACCGGATATTGCTTTCCCTTCACACCCATATTTTCTTAAAAGATTAGTCATCACTCATTGTCTCCTCTTTTCATTTCCTGCTCACTGCTTATTCTCAGTGTCCTCTGTTCTCATTAGTCCAGGAAACTGCCTTTACCTAGGTTTTAAATTGCTTAGTTCAATAACTGACTAGGGTTCTTATCTCACTTTACTGACCTGCAGAATTTGACACTTAATTGCTTCCTCCCTCTTGAGACACTTCCCTCGATTTCTAGAATACTACCCTTTGCTACTCTTCCATCTTTCTCTTGAATTGCATCTTCTTTATTTTAGTATTTTTATTTTGTTGTGTTCATTTTCATTATTTTCTTCATTTCACTTTTTCTTGACACTTTATTATGAAGAATTGTGAGTTAGAGAAAAGTTGGAAGAGTTGTTCAGTGAACATCTATATTTCCATCTCTTTCTCACTAGACCTTTTTGTTCCAACAGGCACTTCCATCCCATTTATCCAGTAGAGACCATTTCTGAGTTCAGACCTATCTAATCCAAATGGATATTTGTCCCTTGGTGGCCAAAAGGCATCTCAAACCCAGCATGGTGAAATTGAACTCATAATACCAGGTACACCCTTTATTTTTTCCTTTACCTTATCAGTCAGTCACCAAGTTGTGCCAATTCTATTCCTGTGTATCTCTTTACCTTGTGCAAGTTCTGCCCTAACTGTTTCTTGTCTCAGTCGCTCTTCCTGAAATCAGCCTTGCTCATGTTGAACTGCTCCACCACACAGCACCCAGAATGTCATTTGTAAATGCAGGTGTGATCTCATGAATTCCTTGTTTAGCATCTTTCAGGGATATTCAGTTTAAACTCTTAACTTTCTAACAAGGCCCCACTAGCCTCATCTCTCACTGTCTTTCTTCCTCTTATACTTTATGAATCAGGCTTTATAAAGCTACCTAAAATTCCTGGAATGACCCTCTGTGTTCATACCATGCGAACTTTTCTCACTGACATGCTTTTGCTCACATTTTTACCTACCTAATTTTTGTCCTCCCAACTTCCAGCAACTTTTCCAAGTTGTCCTTCAAAATACAGTTTATATACCACCTTCTCCAAGATAACATTTCTTCAACCCTCCCTTCCTACCATTCTACCACTCCTAGGTCTAGGTGACATGTTTCTGATATGACACCTTACAGCTTCTTGTACTCATTAGTTAAGTAATTGAATCATTTAACAAAGATTTGATGTCCCAGAATGTACTAAACACTATGTGAGGTGACAGGCATACAGCAGTGAATGAAATCGAGCTCCTGCTTTCAAGGAATTTACATACTATTTGAGGATTTAGATCTGTAAAAGGACTTTTGATAAAGTAGGCATAGATGCTAGTGAAGGAAGTAGATGTAAGACACTCTATGGATACTTAGAAGGGACACAAGTCCAGACTTGGAGAAAGAGTTACAGCTTCTTGGAGGAAGATCTATCTAAGATATGAAGGAAAATAGGAATAAGCTTGAGGATGGGAAGAGGTAAAGGAGGTTGTAGTTGGGGAAAAGGCAGGAGAGAGAATGTGGTTCAGAGTGCTGGTTAGTGAGAGCCTGGCTCGTTCAGGCGAGGGAGTGTCCCATGTGCTTGGCCCAGTGCCTGACAGAGCAGGCACTCAATGAACACATTAAATGAATAAATGCAAACATGAATGGATGAACGAATGAGACTGAAGAAGAGGGGGCCAGATTAGAAGGACCTCATATGAAAATGAATTTAGATTTTATTCCTAGGACACACCATAAGTGCTCAGTAGAAGAAAGATTTTGAGCCAGAGGTTGACATAATCAGATTTGTATTTTATAAAATAAATTGGAAGGAGAACAAGAGGCAAGTCTAGCAGCAGGAGATCAGTCGGGAGGCTGGTGTGGTTAATGATGTCCGAGATGAAGCTGACCTGAAGAAGGAGGTGCAGCTGGGGTGAAGAACAACTCTTTTGAGAGATTAAGGGGACAGAGGTCAAACGACATGGTGATTGTCAGAATTAGGATGAGAAAGCAATCAAGGATAATCAAGGTTTTGGCTTGCTCAATTGTTGGCAGCAATCATTAAGGTGGAAAACAGAGGAGGATGAAGAGGTTTCTGGGGAAAACATTGGGCTGTGAGGGAGGTGAAGAGTTCAGTTTGGAACATTTTGAGTAAATTTGGAGCACCACGTTGGTCCTGGGTCTGTTTGCCCACAGATCATTTTCCTAGACCTGTCCCTTTTGGTTGTTTGTCACCAAGCGCTGACTTGCTGGCTACAATTCCCAGGCTCCCATGTAAGCTGGCTTCTGGCTTGGTTTGGGCACAAGGAGGCACTGGCCAGAGTTTAGAGAACAAGAGCAGGGGAAAAGCCAGGATATGGTTCCCCTTCCCTTTCTGCCTCTGGCAGTGTCTCCAGCAGCAGCCATATCTGCTCTGCGGCCCCAACTTCCTCCCAACAGGTTTGTCCCAGTCTCCTCTAGTAGCCCCTTGCCTAGCATTCTGGTGACACAATCACCTTCCTTTGTCCCTCCAGCCTAGGGGTGGTATTGCTCCCTGCTGTTGTCAGACTCAGGGTTCCCTCAGAATCTCCTGTTTGTCCTCCCAGCTTTTCTCTCGCTTGTGTAGCATTAAACTCTCTGTTTTAAATACTCAAAGTGGGTTCTGTTTTTCTGAGGGACATCCAAGTAGAGACGTTCAGAAAGCAGCTGAGTATGTGGACAAGAGATAGTCATCAACATAGATAATGAGTTTCTCTCATATCACTTACTTCCCTGGGGGGCAATTGTCTCCTTACTTAACTGTCTGGCACCAGCCTGAGAGATCCTTAAATGCAGAAAGACCAAAGAACTCTGTCCATGTTCCCAGGGCCCACTCCACACCCAGCACAAAATAGGGACTCAGTAATGTATGTTTATGGAATGAAGAAATGAAGGCATAAACCCTATGTGTTATTTTTAGGTGATATTAATTGGTGAATACATTTTTATAAAAACACTGAATTCAATCAACCAGGGAGTGCCCTATCTGAATTCATAAGAAATCTGAATCAGCGCTGGCTGGTGTGGCTGAGTGGATTCAGTGTCAGCCTGTGAACTAAAGGGTTGCCTGTTTGATTCCTAGTCAGAGCACATGCCTGGATTGCAGGCCAGGTCCCCAGCTGGGGGTATGTGAAAGGCAACCGATTGATGTTTCTCTCTCACATCAATGTTTCTCTGCCCCTCTTTCTCCCTCCCTCTCCCTCTCTCTAAAAATAAATAAAATCTTTAAAAAAAGAGAAATCTGAATCACTGAATTTTGCATATGCGGTTCAACTGCCCTCAGGATGGTCATGATTCAAACAGATGAACAGCAATGAATTTCCCCAGCTGTTAAGTCACTTACTGAACAGATAAGAATGATTAGAAATCAGTTGTGTTTGCAGCTGTGTATATAAGGGCTATTGCTAAACAAACTGAAGACAGCAGATTTCTTTAAATGGGTCAAACATTCCCGGAACCCTTTGTTTTTGGAAACACAATGGATTTCCTTGGTAATGATCTGCATAGGTAACCTTAGCCAGGATCCACCTTACCAACTCTGAGTTGTAGCTGAATAAACTGGATGTTACAAATAGGGCATTACAAAGGGTAGATGTTGACTCTGGCCCAGAGGAGAGTTAGGTCAGTCCCAGAGACCTATGGAACTTTCTTTCGTCCCCACTGGGAGGGGCCATGCTGGGCTCCAGGGCCTGTGCACGTTTGCGTGCTGCTGGGTCTGCGGCTGGGAGGGAAGGAATGAGGCCAGTGACAGCTTTAGTGTGTCCTCTGTCTTCTGGTGGTTGAACCCATCCGGAATATTTTCTTCTGCTACCTACTTTGTGACTTTGTGATTTATAAGAAACATATATGTGGCCATTCAGGTGACCACAATATATTTGTCATATACTTTTGGTCTTTGTCCATAATTCCTGGCTCCCAGCTCCCAGAACTTTTGGAATTTCCTAAATGTTGAGAGTGAAAACAAACAAACCAAAAAAGAAAAAAGAAAAAGGTGTCTTTTGTTATGTTAATGAAATAACTTTTGGAAAGCACCTAAGGCTGGGATTGGTTGCCAGGGGAACCAACCTTGGAATAGAGGGTTGGAACTTTCAGGCCTGTTCCCTGATTTCTGGGCAGGGCAGAGGGGCTGGAGATTGAACAAATCCACAATGGTCAGTGATTTAATCAATTGTGCCTGTGTGATAGAACCCCCATAAAAGGACAGAAGACAGCTTCCAGGCTGGTGACCCTCTGTGCCATATCCCTCTAGCTTGCCCCATGCATTTTTTCATCTGGCTGTTCCGGAGTTATGTCCTTTTTCAATAAACCAGTGACCTAGTTAAGTAACATGTTTTGCTGAGTTCCATGAGCCATTCTAGTAAATGAATAAAAACCAAGGAGGAGATTGTGGGAATCTCTGATTTATAGCCAGTTGGTCAGAAAAGCAGGTGACAATGTTGGACTTGCAATTGGCATTTTAAGTTGGAGGGAGTCATTGGAACCTCCAATATGTGGCTAGTCAGTCAGGAGCACAGGGTATCTGGGCTTGTGGCTGGCATCTGGCGGGTGGTGGTTGGGGGTCAGTCTTATAGGACTGAACCTTAACTTGTGGATTCTGGTGCTATCATTGGATAGATAGTGTCAGAATTGAGTTAAACTCTCAGGCACACTGCTGCTGTCTGAGAACTGCTTGTTGGTATGGGGGAACCCCCTGCCTACCACCACCCCCCCATGTTGGAATTGGGTCTGGGGACTCAATTTATACATTTAAAAATGGAAACATCAGTGAGAAGCTTGGAAAAGGAGCCTTTGATATCTGACTCTGAGTAGCAGTGACGAACCTTGTATTTTGGAAACATTTTAATTTTGTAAAAGAAATAATAACATGAATTTATCACAACACTAATTAGGAAAAAATGAAATTATATTATTTCTAATTTCACTACATAGAGATAATCTCTCTGACAATTTGGAATAAACTCTTCTTAAACTATTAACATGTAAATTGTTATAGACTGAATGTTTCTTGATGATGAAACATCTATAGATGAATGTTTCAAAATTCATCTTAAAACCTAATCCCCAATGTGATGGTATTAGAAGGTGGGCCCTTTGGTTGGTGATTAGGTTGTAAGGATGGTGACCTCATGAATGGGATTAGTGACCTTATAAAAGAGAACCCAGATTGCTCCCTTGTCCTTTCCTCCATGTGAGGACACAATGAGAAAGGTGGCCATTTATGAACTAAGAAGTGGACTTTCATCAAACACCAAGTCAGTCGGCACCTTAATCCTGGACTTTCTGGTCTTCAGAACTGTGAGCAATAAATGCTGTTTATAGGCCATCCAGTCTATGGCATTCTGTTATAGCAGCCCAAACAGACTAGACATAAATATGTATATTTAAAAGTGCCTTCATATTGTATTATGCATACTTTACTGTAACTGACTTTCTTCATGCAAAAAATATGTCATAATCTTTTGTCAATACATTGTTGTACCTTTAATGGTAATATGGTATTTTAGTTTATGAATTCACCATAATTTATTTAACCAATTACTACTGAGAAACATTTGAGTCAGCTTTAATTTTCCACTATTTCACGCATATGATGAACCATCAGCAACTGATTTTCAAGGTGAATCTTCAAGCATTTATAATAAGGTATTTCAGGGCAGGCTGTGGGAACAATGAATAGCGATATGAAAGGCCCAAGAGACAGAAGTGTTTATGTATTGATACTGATCTTAATAGATAAGGACATCATTTAACAGAAGTGGGGTGGGGGAGGGCAGTGTGAGGTATGAGAAGGTAAGAGAGGGCAAAATGATATATATGGAGAGAGAAACAGAGTCAGACAACAGCTCGGAAAGGAAGTAGACAAAGGGAAAGAATGCAACAAGAACAAATAGAAACAATCAAATAATTATTGAAGCTGCTAAAAAAACAAGACAAACCCAAAACACATTCAATGACTATTGCCAGTGACGTTCAAGTGAAGGGAAATCACTAAATGAATGAAAATGGGAACAAATTACCCAAAACCTGAGGGGACTTTATATGGTTATCAGGGTAGATACAGAGTAAACTTTTAAAACTCTGAAATGAATGAAAATAATAATTAAGAAATCTCATCCTACTTCACCTAATTCACACACTCACACATGTGTACATATCATGTGTTGAACATTGAATATTGTCATTAAAAAACAGCTTTCTTTAACTTTTGTCTCTGATACTTTTAATTATGTTTTCTCTTATAGAGATTGACTAGGCTGAAAATGTTTTACATCACTGCTTAGCATTATAGCACCCCAGAAAATAAAAGAGGAAGGAGTTAGCTTCCCCTTTCCCCTACTGTGGTGCCTGCTTCCTGTTTTAGAGAAATTAAAATTAGGTGTGGACAGCCACTTTCTCTCGAAAATAAGTCTCTTTTATATTGTGGGAGTGTATTTGTGGGGGCCGGCAGACGGCATCTATTACAGAACTTTGCATACTGTACACACTTGTAAGGAAAAAGAAAAGCACTTGTAAAATAGACTTCGCTTGTACAATGAACATTGCTTGCACACATGTTACGGTGCCTTCAAAGTTTTTAAAGTCAACTTATGTAAAGAGGACAATCCCAACATCTCACAGGAAGCTATGAGACACTAATGAAATTTTTTACGTGGAAGTGTTCGGCAAACTCTAAAAGTCAGTACAAGTGCTAGGCCTTTTTAATGATTGGAACCTCAGCGTACTCTGGCATCCGCAGAATCTTATCAAACCCAGAAATTTCTGCTGCTTTTCCACACCTAGGGGCTGGGATGGGGAAATAGTCAATATATTCACAAACACCCTTGCCCTTTGTTCTCTCCCAGTATGATCATTTGCATGGACAGGAAAATTAGGAAAATGCCTTTTCCTTTGTGAAATCTACAAGAAGTGGTAAGATTTCCCTTCTTTTATTAGAAAAGTCTATTCAAGACGGGCTCATATTAATCACATCCTGAGTGGAACTCTGTTCTGTGTTGCTGACACACACTGATCAAAGAAGAGGGTGGGTCGTTCCTTCCTAAGGACATTTTCATTAAAGCACTAATGCTACAAGCCCAACAAGATTAGCTTGCCTCCGCAAGGTCAGTCACTTACGTCATCTGACCCCAGGGGGATAGAGTGTGGCCAATCGCATGACCTCCGAGAACAGGAATACCAAACCAGACTGAGCTAGCTGAGCCGCTTATCCAAGTCGGTGGTGTTACTGAGCGACAATCCAAGAAGCAGGGCAGAGTGAGGGAGGCACAGCCTTTCTGTGTTCCATTGCCTTGCGTCTAGCTGAGTGCGTGCCAACCACTTCTACAGGGCGCATACCTTCTCAGACAAAGATTTTGATTTGTATTTTCCATTTGGAAAGGATTTTTATTCGGTTCATACATGTGGCTTTTCTTTGTTTCATGAAGGACACATGAGCCCAAAGTATTTTAAGTGAAAAAAAGCTTCAAGCCCCACTTTCACCAACAATACTACTACCTCGTCAATTTTTCATAGAATCTACATGTAATTTAGTACTTTCCTGGCATTTTTTTTTTTTCTGAAAGGGTAAGCACTGTATGTGTAACTTGCTTGCCTTGTCATTCTGAAACCTTTTATGCATATGCTCACACATCCTGTTTGTTTAGTGGGGGCAATGCCAACTTAATTACTGTAAAACATGTACTTCTGTATTCTTCTGGAAGAAAATGAAAATGAAATACAACATACATTTAAGCTGCTGCAGCATTTCAGTGGAATACAGAGGCTGCTGCTGAAATACTTTAACACAGGGTCAGGGAATTAACTCCACAACCCCTTTTCACTTTTTGGTTTTATTTTTGTATGTTTTTTAAAAACGTGTTGTATTGTTGAATTGCTACAGGGCACAGGATGGAATGACATTTTGTGTCTGAATGATGCAAATCTCTTCAGTCACTTTGGAAGTTTTAAAATGGGCAATTCTGATAGTGTTCAAGAAAATTAACCTGTGCGGTCAAGTGTGCTTTGCATGACTCAGCTTTGTGCTTCAAAGATGTTATGGACTCGTTAACAACAAGCACACGCACAAACACATCCACAACTGCTCCAGCAATTCTGAAAGTATGAAGTTTTTGCTGGTTTTGTGTAGGAGACTTATAATGTATATGGTATTACTCATATGTATTTGTGGGTTTAGATGTGGGAAGGATGCCAGTTGGTAAATCTTTTTTTTCTCCCCTTTCTGCTTCTTGTAATTTTTGTAGTCAGCTGAAAAATCTATAATATCTGCTCCCTTGGACTCTACATTTATATATTTGCCTTTGTTTTTTTCTTTTTTTGTTTGTTTGTTTAGAAAAGTTGATGAATGTTTTGGAATGTCCTCTGCACAAATTCACTCTCCTTTGTAGCAGAGAGGTATTATTTCTTTCTACCATCTTCCACTTGGTTTTTCATAAACAAATTGCCCAGCAGCTCGACCTGTGACATGTTTAGACCCCAGAGTCTAGCCATGTGTAGATAATATCTGAAATTCTATATATATTCCTTTTTGACTACTTGGAAAATGTGGTCTTTGAGAAGTTGATTTGAAACCCACACAGACTTTTTTAAATGCTGGCCGCTTTCAAATTCAATGTAATTTCCTTTGAGGTTGTTACTAGGAAATAACTTGACTAAGAAGTCTAGTCATCACCATATCCAGATAACCCATCAGGAAGATAAATTACTTCCTGTAAGTTATGACATTACACCTCTCCCCACGGCAGTTCATTACATGACCCCGTTGTCTTCTAATGAAGTGATAGGTCTGAAAAGAGCTAGACAGAATCTAATTTAAAATACACTCACGAGTATTCACCTAAGTGCACAGGATTTACAAATAAATAAGTAAACTCAGTCTTGTATCCCTTTAAATGTGTCCAGTATTAAAGCTTTCTATGGCATGTGGATCTTAAAATGAGCCTCAGAAAGCCATCTAATTCATTCCCAGACATCTGGACAGACTTGCTAGCGTTAATGTTAGTCTTCCACAAATGTTGCCAAGGCGCCTTATGGCCTTTACAGTCTTGCTTTATTTGTGTGTTGGTTTTTTCCTCTCTCAGTTGAATATATCTGGTTCAGAGTATTTGGTCAATGACAGGTCCCAGCTAAAGGAGTGGAAAAGAGGAAACTTTGCCAGGACAAACTTAACGGGAGCAATCAGCATATTTTAATTTGAAAGCTGTTCCGCAGACCACACAGTAAACAAGCAGAGGAGGACGTGCACATTATCATGAGACGATAGAAGTGTGGCCCTAAAAACACTTTCTAAGGTCCTACAGCCTGGCTGTTTGTGGTTCCCTCTCCCCTGGATCAGAAAGGGAGCCTCCATGACTTCCTTCTAACAGCTACATACATGCTGATTGTAGCTGAGGAGTAACCTGACATTGGATCCATGTCAAAATGACCCAGATGGCATGTTTTAGGCATGGGAAGGATATCTCATTTATTAGGTAGCAAATTCGTTCCTTCCCCGGTCCAGCTGGTTGGGCAGGCCTGTGGCTCCACCACAACTGTGTGCTTACTCACGTCGTTTCTTTTTGCATGCTTGGATCCTTTCACAACTGTCCAAAGTTCACGTGAACGTTTCAGCATGTCCCCTCAACTAGACTTCTTTAAAAAGCATATCTTTTGTGCTTGTTGTTTTCTGTAATTTCTTCACTTGGTCATTCAGAAAGTCTTTTATACTTTTAACTCAGAGTCCTGTTTCTTTAGGACCAATTGATTCACTTTGGCAATATTTGATTTTGTTGTCATACAAAGTATTGCTTTTTTGGGAGGTGAGGTGGGGTGGTGTTCATCACCTAATGTATTTTACCATAGGGATTTCAAAAATCCTACCAGTTGTTTAAATGAGTGGCTAATTTTTGCTGATTATTAAGATTATATCGATAGTTCTTCAATGATTTAAAATTTAGAGCAAATTGGGCTTTCTCTCACTTGAAAGTAGGAACAGCATTTTCCAGACTCACTATTCTAGGAGCTACTGAAAAATAAGCAAAATATTTACACTTAGATGTACATAGTGTTGTACCATTTAACTTGCTAGTAATCAGCCTGGACCCAGACTTGAACAGCTATATTCACATTTTATTTTCTCCTTCTACAGAGTGCCAAGAATACAAAACAACTCCCATCCTTCTCCTTGCGTAAATCTCACTAGAAAGGATTTCTGAAAAAAATTCAAATAACAGTCCTGAGGAGTTCAAACTGTATCAGCAAAGTAGGTGGAACATACACTTCCAAACCACTGTCCCCCAAAACATATCATTTTGTTTGTGAAAGTACTCCCTTTACGAAAGACCTTTAGTAACTTAGTGTTGCATCTAAAAACAAACTAGCACACAGATCCAGAAACAACTAGGGGAAACAATGAAAAAATCTAGATGACATAAATGGGAAATGACTTTCCTAACCTCTACTTGGTTCTGAACAGAACCTTCTGCCAACCTTTGTCCTATCTATAATACCTGATATTTCTTCCAAAGAGAACCTTTCAATGAAAGCTCTTAAAATGCAACCATTTTATTTGGGGCAGGAGTATCACTGATGAGTGCATCTAGATTAATTTATATGGAGGTTCACTATGTAGTCATCACCTCAGAAGCAGAAATAGGGTTTTTCTGGATTTGGTTCCATTTTTAGGGAGTTTAGGTGCAGGTGGAATGGGCTAGAATCCTGTTCCCCCACCTTTAGTTGTTTGCCAATCACCTTGATAATTTTTTGCCACTTCTGATTATGTACCACTTATACATTTCTTATGTCATATTTTTCAAATTGATTTAATTTATAACTCCAATATTTTATTTAAAAAAGAACTTCATCACTCTTATAAATGGGAAACCAGCATTATTAGCCATACAGATAGTAACTCTGAAAATAAATAAAATCAAAACCAGCACTGACTAGTGTGGCTCAGTGGGTTGGGCATCATCCCATAATCACAAAGGTTGCCAGTTTGATTCCTGGTCAGGGCATATGGTGAGGGTATGTACCTGGATTTCAGGCCAGGTCCGTGTTTGGGAGCATACGAGAGGCAACTGATTAATGTTTCTCTCATACCACAATGTTTCTCTCCCTCTCTTCCTCCCTACCTTCCCCTCTCTGTAAAAATAAATAAATAAAATCTTTAAAAAACCAACCAAATAATGTTGTTATATTTTAGTTAAATACTGTCTCCTCAGAAGGCCATGATCCCAAAATCTGCCATCTTTTTGAAAATGTCAGAAGAGTGTTAGGTACACACTTCACACTTGCTCCAAACTGAGACCTTCCTCTTTTTTTTTTTAAAGGCTTTATTTATTTATTTTGAGAAAGAGGGGAAGGGAGGGAGAAAGAGGGAGAGAAACATCAGTGTGTGGTTGCCTCTAACGTGCCCCCAACTGGGGACCTGGCCTGCAACCTAGGCATGTGCCCTGAGTGGGAATTGAACTGGCGACCCTTTGGTTCGCAGTCCGGTGCTCAATCCACTGAGCCACACCAGCCAGGGTTGAGACCTTCCTCTTGAGATGAGAATGATGGAAAGAAAATTAGAAAAGGGAAAACCTACCTTTTCACATCATTTTCTGCCACTCTCTCTCATGAATACCCCACACCAGTTGCTCAGGCCTCCATGCTCATGCCAGCCTCAGCCCCTCCTCACTTGCTCTTGCTTTCCACTGGGCAGGTTTTCCCTAGATCTTTACACAGCTTCCTCTCTAACTGGCCTCTACTGAAACATGGTTTTTCAGACAGGTCTTCCCTGATGGACTACAGTCAGTAAAATAGCTTCTCATTTATTATCCATCCATCCATCCATCCATCCATCCATCCATCCATCCATCTATCCATCCATCCATCCAATCACTCATTCACTCGGTTAGTCTGGGTTAACTTCCACTGGTTAACAGTCTGTCTATCTCACTTCCATTCTCATCTGACTCTATTCCTCCCTGAATGGCTGGGTTCTCTCTAATAAACACCAACCAAAAAAAAAGTTTATTCTCTTCCTGTTAGCTAAATAATATTGTATGGTATGTGCAGTAGGATTAATTTTTATAAAAAATAAATACATAAGTGCAAAAAATATAGAAGAATACACAAAATATCTTAACTGTTTAATCTCTAGATAATGCAAATTATAGTGATTTTCACTTCACTTGTTATACTTTTATTTGTTGACTGATTGCATTCCCAGTAAAATCAGAGATTACAAAATTTCTGTCTTCGTAATTAAAAAAAAACAATAGTGCTAGTTGCATGTGGAAAAACAAGTGATGTTTAACATAAGTTCTCAGAGTATTAAGTAAGGGAATCAAGCCTCATTCAGGTGAATAGATTGAGAGAGAGACAATACTCTCCACAAAGCTATAGTGGCCCTTAACTCTAGGCAGCCATTCCATAATGGTTTTCCTCGGTCATCGAAGGTGACCGTGAGTCACATGAGGTGATGTTAGAAAAATAAATCGGAGCTTCTGTCCCACTGGTGGTGGACCTTTCTGTCCCATGAAGAAAGGCCACTCTGCAATGCCAGTAAGCCCACCAAGTCTCCAGGAAACACCCCCCTTACCCCCCAATTCTACATGGAGCCTTATAGGGCAGGCTATTGATTCAAGCAAAATTAAGATCTGTTAAATTAGGAATTCCATTTTCCCAAGTAAGAATTTATTTCGCACGTAAAAATTGAACTATTATCTTGTGTTTATTTTTAGCACAAGAAAATACTAGTGAAGCAAATTTGTCTTCTTCATTTATATATTCTGGAGCAAGGCTTATTTATACTCAGCGAAATGAAAGCTTTTCTGGTAATATCTCATTTTCCTAGGAAAGAAAACTTAATCTCCTTTCTGAAAATGATTCTATTTGGGCAGCAAATCCTACATTGAAAATTGTTCCAGATCTCAAGTTATGTAACCTGAACAGATGGCATTCGCATGGCTTTGGTGCGGCAGGCTGCAGTCACAAGACAGGCTGAGGGGCCAGCGCCGGAGCCTCCCAGTGGACAAGCAGGCGGATCCCGTGAGCAGGCAGACACACTTGAGATAAAATTAACTACACTCTGGCTCAGCTTCCCATGTTCAAAACCCAGAACCAAACTCCTCAGGATCCTGAAATAGGTACAAATAGTCCTGGAGAAACTAGTGGTAAATTTGGTTGAATCATAAAAATATATGAGTCTCTCCTGTGGGAGAAAACAAAATCTCTCAGGGAATGTTATATCAGAAGAGTAATTTCGTACTGGCAGATGGACATTGAACTGAGTGTGTTCTAATTGCACCTTGGACTTGGAGCCCAGGGGGGCAAAATGGATAAAAATCTCTGTCTTCACAGAGCTTGCAATTTAGTGGGGGAGGAAGACAAACAATCAAACAACAAATGAACAAACACACAAGAGTGATAAGTGTCAGGGAAAATAATGCAGAGAAAAAGGATAAGAAGAGGTATGTATGAAATTTTAGAGAGGGTGGCCAGAGAAGTCCTCTTTAAAAAAGATGACATTGGATAAAAGACCTGAAGGGAATGAGAGTGCACATCATGTATATGTCAGGGGAAGAGCATTCTAGAGGGGAACAGGGAGCACAAATGCCTGGAGTCAGGGGATACCTGGAGTGTCCAAGGAACTACAACAAATCCAACGTGGCTGAGGCAGAGTACACCAGGGGGGAGTCCTGCAGATGAGATTTGAGAGATAATGTGAGGTCAGATCACAGAGTTTTAAAGATCATAGTTTGGAATTTGCCTTTATTATGAGTGATATGGAAACCATGAGGAGGTTTTTGAGCAGACAAAGCACATTAGCTGAATTATGATTTATCAGGATCACTTTCTATAGAAAATAATCTGTAGCAAGGGGTGAGTGAGGGAGTGAGGGGCAGGGAAGAAGCATTTAGGAGGCCATTGAGAGATAATGAGGTGAGAGATGATGGTGGTTCCAGGCAGCAACAGAGGTGGTGAGAAGCTGGCAAATCCTGAATATATTTTGAAGGTAGAGCCAACGGTTCTGGTTAATGGACTAAGCATAGTAGTGTGCAAGAAAAAGAGAGCAGTCTAAGATCATCCCAAGGTTTGGGGCTGAGAACTGGAAGGATGGAGCAGAACCGAGAAGCGTAATGAAAAGGAGAAGAATGTGGGAGGGAGGAGTAGGTCTGGAGGACATCAGTGGTTCAGTTTGAGATACACTGTTTGAGATGTCTGTTAGATCTCCAAGTACAGATGTGGAGTGAGCAGTGGGATGTACAAGTCTGAGGTGCCAAAGGGAGGTTTGGGTTAAAGATATACATTTGGAAGTCATAAGGATATACAGGGTATTTAAAAGCCATGAGGCTTAATGAGTTTACCTGGAGAGTGAGAGTGAGTGTAGATCCAGGTGAGAGTGACCGTGTGTGTGTAAGGCTGCTGCCAAGTAAAATTAGGCAAGTTGGTGATTGGATTTAGCCATATGCAACTCATCATTAATCTTCATAACAGCAGCTCCACAGAGTTTAGGGCGAATGCCTTTTTGTAGTGGGTTCAAGAGAGAATGGATTCAACACTATTTTGTGTTAGTTTCAGGTGTACAACACAGTGGATAGACACTCATATAGGTTACAAAGTATTCCCTCTGATAATTCTACTGCCCACCTAGCACCATAGATAGTTATTACAATATTGTTGACTATATTCCTTATGCTTTACCTTACTTCCCCATGACTACTTTGTAACTACCAAGTAGCACTTCTCAGTCCCATTGCCTTATTTCAGCCTACCCACAATGCTCCTCCCCTCTGGCCTTCATTGGGTTGTTCTTTGTATGTACAAATCTGTTTTGATTTTGTTTGTTTATTTTGTTCTTTAGATTCCACATATAAGCGATATCATAAGGTATTTGTTTACTGCTTCCAATGTCTCCACTCTCTTTTTAAAAAGTTATTTTTTATTATCTTTATTTTTCAGTTACAGGTTGCATTCAATGCTATTCTCTATAGGAAAGAACTTTGTTTATTCAACTATAGTTCAGTTTGATGCACACTTTTTTTTGTTCTTAAACTTTAGACTCCACCCATTTCCAAAATAATTTAGATCAGCACCCTTTCTACCTAACTCCTTCAGTGAAGTTGTTTCATGCATTTTTTAAAATAGTTAGATTATATCTGTTACTTCCTGCACTCTATCCTGGGATCCCTGCATCTTAAATTTGCATACATTAAGGTTCATTCTTTGTGCTGTAAATTTCTGTGGGTTTTGACACATGCATGGTGTCACGTATCCCTAATTACAGTATCATATAGAATAGTTTCACCATCCTAAGAAATTGCCTGTGCTTAATTATCTAACTCTTCTGTCTCTCTCCCTGGACCCCTGCAAATTAATGATCTTTTTACTTTATAGTTTTGCCATTTTCCAAAATGTCATGTAATTGGAACCAAAGAGTATATAGCCTTTTCAGACTGGCTTTTTTTTTTTTAGTACTATGCATTTAAGATTCATCCATGCCTTCTGTGACTTGACAGATTATTTCTTTTTATCTCTGAATTATATTCCATTGCATAAATGTACCAAAGTTGATTCATTTACCTTTATTTATTTATTTAATATCATTTTTTTAAAGATTTTATTTATTTTTAGAGGGGGAGAAGGGAGAAAGAGAGGGAGAGAAACATCAATGTGCAAGAGACGCATCTATTGATCAATTGCCTCACTTACACCCCCAACTGGGGACCCAGCCCACAACCCAGGCATATGCCCTGACTGGGAATTGAACCGGCGACCTTTTGGTTTACAGGCTGGCACTCAATCCACTGAGCCATACCAGCCAGGGCTCATTTACCTATTTTTAAAAAGATTTTATGTATTTACTTTTTAGAGAGAGAGGAAGGGAAAGAGAAAGAGAGGGAGAGAAACGTCGATCAGTTGCCTCTCTCATTGTCCCAACTGGGGACCTGGACTGCAACCCAAGCATGTACCCAGACTGGGAATTGAACTGGTGACCTTTTGGTTTGCAGGCCAATGACCAACCTGCTGAGCCACATCAGTCAGGACTTCATTTACCTATTGAAGGACATTTTGGTTGCTTCCAACTTTTGGTGATTATAAATAAAGCTCCTATAAATATTCATGTGCAAGTTTTTGTGTGAATATAAATTCTCAGATCACTTGGGTAAATACCTAGAAGTACAATTGTTGAATTGTTGAATAATAAGGCTATTTTAAATAGCTATCCTATTCAGCTAACATTTGCTGCTACTCAAAATCTCCCCTGTAATCACTGACAGCCATCACCCTTAGTTATCTAGTTCTACCCCCAGTCCAATTTTCAGCACATGAATATGATTACTGAGCTTCCCTCCTATGTCAGAATACTCATTTCTTATACTTTTTAAAGTCCTTTAACATACATGATCACAATAGCAGTATAGTAACTGATCTTTTCAAGGGAGAGTCCTGAGTCTGCCCCTAAGCTACCACCTGACCCTGGAAAAGGATCTAAATACTTTTGCCTGTAAAATGGGACACTAATAACATCTATCTAAACCTTCCTCAGTATGTTATGAGGATTTAATGAGTGATTAGAGTGGTGCCTTTCTTTAACCAAGCCACACTGCTGCTGTTTGAAGGCTCAGGTGAGATTACAATGCAAATCTGCTTGTTTCTATACCATGCTTCTTCCACTAGAGAAGGGACAACACCCCAACTTTATTTTCTGGGAGCCTCATCAATATGTGGATCTCACTGACAACAAAGCAACTGATGTAACCATTCAATTTAGAAAAGCCCATAGTAGTTTTTGTGTGTGTGTGTATGATAGGCAAGGGATCTGTTTTTAGCTAGATAGGAGAATCAAGTAGTCATTGGCAGAAATAGTCTTTTCTCATTTTTAAATGGACAGGAAAGAAGAACAGGCTTGATTTTAAGGTATAGGCCCTCAGATCAATGAATGCGCTAAGCACTGAAGTAGTTTAATGATCCATGAATTAAACTGTATGAGCATGAATTAGTGCATGAAGGTCTATGGACACAAATGGATCTGTTTAGAAACAAGTTCGGGCAGCTCACATCTGCTACATAGTGTTTTCAGAGTAAGGTTTAATTATTTTAAGAGGTCTGAGAGCTCTGTATCCAGCCAGAGAATGCTTATCTGTTTTATGCTAGTTTTTACCTGCAGAGTTTTTGTCTCTGTGACATCATTTCTTTGTTCCTGTATTTTTAAATGCATTGGACAAAGGTGGGAACTGATCTAAGAAAGTGAATCATACCCTGGCAACCCCTGAGTGTGCTAGCAGTTACGGAGAAAATTTTAAGAAGGATGTTATTTCAAGATACACTAGGGTCCCCTCTACATGGCTAAGCTGTCTTCCCATGGTCATTTGGTTGTTTAGGTAAACAGTGACCGTGCAACAATTCTCTAAGGCCAATCCACAGAAATTAATATCATGTTATCAAAGTAAGCAAACAAAAATTTACAAATGCTTTTGCACAAAAATACATGTGTGCATACATATGTACATATGTGTATGCATGCACGTGCACAAACATAGCTTTGCTGTGAGCTGTCTGACTTGGACTAGATGTGTGTGCGGGACGTGACTGGAACTATCAAAGAGGATCACCAGGTATCTGAGTCACTTGCCATAACTGATATCAGTTAAAAATGCGTGCATCATCCAATTAATCAGGGTCACAATCTAGTTTGGAAACCATTTATAGATAACATAGAATTCTAGACACAACAGAAGAATTTAAATTGTAGATGTCTTTATAAAGCTGTAAATCTCTCAGCTAAATGCTAATTACATCCTAGTTCTTCAGCAGGGAAGAATTATGACCAAATCAGCCAAGTGATTTGATTGACTAAATGTTTTTATTTGAAGTTGAAGACTTGGGCCAATTCAAATGACCAAAAAGTTTTGACTGGATTTACCTGTGTACACCTAACATGACCGCAGCCCTCTTGCACTAACTCTCTCCTGCCTGCTTTGTAGCGATTGCCTATTGGCTAGGACTCTGACAGGCCCACGGGCTGTAACTGACAAGCTTAATGGCTTATAACTGCCAACAATCTTTGTCTGCTCATTTCAACTACCCTAAGTACAATGAGAATCACATAAATGTGCCATTTCACACCATAAAATGAGGTATGAAGTTTTAAATTTTCACTTAGAAACACAAAGTAGACCCCGAAATGACCATCACAGAGGTAGGTGAACATTCCTTAGAACCTCCTTCTACTGTCCATTTCCGGGCACTGTTTTCCTGAACTTATGCCTTCACTTTGTATCACAGACAACTGTTTGGCAAGTGTATTTCATTCCCTTGCAATTAGATTTGCAGAACATATTTCATTTTAATGAAAAAATTTTGAAGCACAGCCAGATTGCTATAGGACAAGAAGATTTTGTTTTCTTACAGTTTCATTAGTAAAAAAAATGAGGATACCAATATTGAAAGGTCACAAATATGAAGTTTTAAGGCACACATCTGTGTCCCCTTAAAGGAGAATGCCATTTCTGAAGCTTGGCAACTTTCACTAATGGACACATCAGTTAAACACGCATTTTCACTGAAAGGAAATTCCCACTGGTTTGGTTGAATTCATTTTGATTTATTGCAGGTTTATTTTATTATTATAAAAATAGGAAGAACCACAAAAAATTATAGAAAAATAAGAAAAAGTAGCTAAACATGCTCCACTATGTACAGGATTCTGATGTGCTTCACAGAACACAAGCTATAACCTGAGCCCCCAAGAAACTGGTTCCTCTCCCTGGCTTGGCAGAGCACCTGTTTCTCACAGATATCTGAAAAGATACCCAACCTTTCTGGATCGCCGAGGTTCGTTTCTGCCCACTGCACGACGGTAGCACAGAGTGTAATCACATGTTCTGTAGGTGAGGGATGGAAGGCTGTAGGTGGTTGTGCTGACTGTACTTCAAATTCTACGTGTGTTCAATGTTACAGACTGAATGTTTGGGTCCCCCCAGTTCATATGTTGAAGTCCTAATCTCCCATATGGTATTTGGAGGTGGGGCCTTTGGGAGGTAATTAGGTCGTCAGGGTAGGGCCATCACGAATGCGACTAGTGCCATTACAAGAATAGACGTGAGAGAGATGATCTCTGACTCTGCCCTGTGAGGACACAGCAAGAAGGCGGCCCTCTGTAGAGCAGGAAGTAGGCCCTCACCAGAACTCAGCCGTGCTGGCACCTTGGTCTCAAACTTCACAGCCTCCAAAACTATGAGCAATACATTTCTGTTTAAGCCACCCAGTCTATGGTATTTTGTTACAGTAGCCCAAGCAGACTAAAACATTCCCGTGCCAAAAAGAAAAATCACACTTAATTCATGGCCCATGGTTGTGCAGACAATAAGGAGCCCTGTGTCCAGTACCTCAAACAAGCAAGTGAAAGAAAATAATAACCTGTTATTTAGATATAGTGAAAAGCTCATATCCAGTGCAATGGAAGGGGTATCTGCTCCTCTTAGTTCTGGGGATTGCTATCTTTAATGTCTTCAGAGAGATGCTGACATGCTGGAAAGTGAGTGCAGGACTGCTGTGTTCCCTCCTGAATGCACAGTCCTGGTGCTGAGCACTGTGGGGACACTCAGAAGCACACTTGGGGAGCGAATGAAAGAAGAGCAACTAGAACTGTGGTTTCTAAAACAGGCCGTGTGGTTAAATGGATGAAGACATTGAGCCAGGGAGAAGGAGAGTGAGCGGACACAATAGTTCTCTTCAAAGTATTTGAAAGAAGTTTTCATGTAGAAGAAGACGTTTAGACTCAATCCAGGGAACACAACAACCGACTGCATAAGGAGGAATTTGCAGTTAGAGCTGCCCCAAATGGGAGAGTAAGCGCTGTAAAATCTATTAGGACTTGATCATTCTAATTTTTAATTAGTTACCACATCTTCCTGCCACTGGAGTTGCTCATTCATTCATCTACTCAATCAAAAATATATATCGAGCACGTTTAATATACCAGGCACTCTATTCGGTGTCACAAGGTCATCCTCATGGTTGCTGACACCCCCAACAGGATTCACATCTCTCGTCCAGCAAGGTACAAATGACAGGATGCAGCCTTCCTGGAAACTCTAACGCAGCTAGTTTGCTGCTCACAGGTGGAGAGAGGTGATTCTTTCGTGCAGTGGGTTGAATGATGGCTCCCAAAAAGATATGTCTGTGTCCAAATCCCTGGAACTTGTCAATGTTACAGTGTTTAGTTAAAGTCCTTGCAGACATAACTAAGTTATGAGTTTTGAGATAAGATCATCCTGTATTCCCCAGGTGGGCCCTAAATGCAATGGCAAGTGTCCTTACAAGAGACAAAAGAGGAAAACATACAAAAGAGAGGGCAATGGAAGCCTGAGGCAGAGACTGAATCACATGGCCACCAGCCAAGGAAGACAAGGATTGCCCACAGCCACTGGAGGCAGGACGAGGCAGGGAAAGCTTCTTCCTGACACCTTGATTTTGGACTTCTGGCCTTCGGAACTTTCAGAAAATAAATTTCTGTTGTTTTAAGCCTGGCAGATTGGGGTATTTGTTACATCAGCCTCAGGAAACTAATGCATTATGCCTTTCACCAGCCAACACAAACAGCTCTTTACAAAGCTGTCATGGGGATCTTGTTATATGCAAATGTAACCATCTCTCACTCCTGCTTCACCCCCTTTGATGCCTCTTTGTTGCCTGTAGCAGTGCTTCCTTTCCAGTGTTCACTAGAGTGACACACTCCCCTGGGGGTACACAGGTGATGATCAATGGAGTTAATGTCACTTTCCCTCCCACTCAAGGACTCCTATCAGAATGGAATTAAGTGAGCCCTGGCTGGTGTGGCTCAGTGGACTGAGTGCTGGCCTGTGAACCTACAGAGCTGTGGGTTCGATTCCCAGTAGAGGCATATGCCAGTGCGCGACAGGCAGCCACACGGTGATGTTTCCCTTTCTTCCTCCCTCCCTTCTCCTCTGTCTAAAAATAAATAAGTAAAATCTTTAAAAAAATAAAGAAATAAAGGAATGGAACTGGGTGAGATGAAGCTTTTATGGGGAAAGACACTTATTTAGTTATTAAAACAAAAGCAGAAAAGAAACCTATTCAAACTGCTACATGCCAGTAGATTACTTGGAACACAGCCCTGCTGATCAGACTTTGCTGACCTAGTGTCTTCCTTCCTCTCCAACTTGTTCTGCTCCAGTAATGCCAACTCACTTCTAATTCCTAAGAAACAACTTGCTGGTCCAGGCCTCTTTGCCTTTGCACATACTCTTCCCTTTCCTTGGAATGCCCTCCCATGCTTAGCCACCACCTCCTAACTCGTATGTATCTTTTAAAGCCAAGTTCATATGTCATTTACACCAGGAGGCCCTTTTTGCCCACTAAAGTTTCGATCATTCCCTCTCTTACACAGTGACCTTACTTTCTACGAAATGTAAAATCTTATTTTACTTAGTATACTATAATCCTTTGTTTATGTGTCTATTTCCTTGAAGACCAGGCCATTTAAAACTCATCTTAGTGTTCTGAGTGCCTAGCACATAGGAGAGACTCAGCACCAGTTTATGAAATCATATTGACTCAGAATTGTGCCCTGGAATCAGTAATCGTTTTGAGGCTTGCAATGCTTCCTTTGTGAAGAAAATAGCACAAATATCAATATTTAATGGGATTTTTTTCATAATTTTAAGGGAGCAGTGTGAGAGGCTGATGGAGATAGTGAAGAAAATGCATGTATCCCTTAGGGCCTTCATTTATTAGGCAGCTGAACTGGGTTTCATAGAATCAGTATGAGAACTGAGAACATGATAATCTACTTTACAAAGACCTGGGGATAAAATGGAAAAAGAAATACTTTTATTCCCTGCCCTCCCCCCACAAAACCCTCAAACCTCTAAAAGTAGTTTTGAGAGTGAGACAGCATTCTCCCTACATGTTTCATATGCAGATTTGCCCTGGACCTGTTCCCTGTAAACTGTCATTTGCCTGCGTCCCTTCACATAGCTTCCTCAGCCCTCCCAGAAGAGTCTGGTTTTCCAGTGACACTGAAGGGCATTGTGGCTCAGGGTTCCTTTGGGAATGGATGCTGGGAATAAAAATAACATAACAATACCATTTCTACAAGTCCTCTAAAATGGCTTAAAAGGAAGTCTCTTGGTGTAAGCACTGTTTCTATCTCCGTCCTGGAGCTGGGGTTCTGCCTGAGCTATTTTAGGCCTTGTTTCCAGTTGCCGCTGGCCAGTGGCAGGATTTCACACTCGGCTGCCGCTTCCCATTATTGCCCACTGCTTCCTTTCCCGGTAAGGCTTCTCCTTCCAGGCTGACCTCAGCAAGGTACCTCCCCTGCCTTCCTGGCCTAGGGGAATGCTATAGGCAGTCTGGTGTATTTGCATTTGACTAGGCAGGGTCAGCACCTCACCTTTCAGGGGGAAAAGTGTATTCTCCTCTTAGGCTGGGAGTGCAGCAGATTTAACCACTTTCTTAGGAAGTTGTCAGAAATTTATCCAGGTAAATGCAAACAAAATGAGCTCCTCTACCCTAGGATACAGTGTGTAGGTTTTCTCGCACTCTGGCTTCAGGTGGGGCTCAGCCACTGGGGAGCCACAGAGGTACACTGGGTAGGGAAGCAAGGTCAGGACTTATTTTCCATGACTCCCTGTGAAGTCACCTCAGGCTGGCTGTTTTCCTTGACCTCAGACACTGCTCCTCTAAGGCACTTCTCTGCACAGGGTTCTCTCCTGAGTTCTAGTACCTGTTCCTTCCCTTTGCATTTTTTGGCTGCGGGTGTGGTAAGTGCTCTGCAGTTAGTTACTAACCTTGGGTTTCTGTACCATCCTCTGTAGCTCTACTAATCCCCCACACTTTTGTAAACCTTCAAGGTGGGTGTGCCATCTGTTTACTGTTGGGGCTTCTGCTGATACACTCGCCTAGACTGGAGTTCTACTAAAAGGTTTTGTGAACAAGGATCCTTTCGCTTTTAAGGAATTATTTGGTTTCAAAAAGGGAGACTCACTGAGAGAAGGGAGAACTCTCAAAGGGAGAACTTTGAATGAAAGGAGGATTGATTGAAAGGATATAGGGAATTGAAAAACAAATTTAGTACAAGGGCAAGCCATCCCCTATGAGAACTAGATTCTTTTTATTGATCTCAGATCTTGCTTCTCAGTTTCTTGTCTCTATCATCTGTTACATTTTCTCTATAGAGCATCTTCTTCCTCTGTTTTCTCTTGATTCTTCCGTCACATCCCATGACATAACTTCATCTTATGCATGATTTTGGCTTGCTAAGAAACTGACTTAATTTTTTGCATCAGACCTGTCAGTTGCTCTTAGAAATTAAGTTGAAATTATTGGATCATAAAGCAAATTAATAAGAAAACTAACAAGATGGTAGTTCTCCCAATGAGGAGATGAAAGCAAACTGAAATCCTTTTTGGAAGAGGTAGAGTACAATGAATGTTTTGCGAATGATGGGAAGTTGAATTGGTTAAGATTGGCACCTATTTCTAGAGTCATAAATGGTGACACGTGTCTCCTATGTTCTGCTTCTCAGAAATGCGAGTTGAGTCTTCAGGTGATTGAAGAGAACATTGCCATCAGTCATGACACTTTAGGGACAGCGAGGAATGGGAGGCTGGAGTTTTCTGTGCCTGGTATTCTGGTGGATCTGCCTCTGCCTCCCTCAAACTGGTCCGAATGGCTCTGGAAGCTCAGAATATGTTTGTTTGAACCTTAAAATGGTGATAAAGAACACACAGCTATTTCACAATGGTCAAGTTTATTAGACTTCAAGAGGCGCTTTTGAGTAGTCTGGTCCAGTCTGCCCAGGTCCTAGGGGTGAAATGGAGAAAAGAGTAGAGGCCCCAAATTGGGTTGCTTTCAGCCATGCCATTGATTGCTAAAAAGATCATTTACTTTAATGTCCTTATTTTCCAGGAGGAAATCAATGTCCAGAAAATGTAAATGACTGACTTACAGTCACACAGAGAGTTGATGTATACTGTCCCAAATGCTTTTCTTTAGTTGATTCACTGTAGTACTAAAGGCATTTTCAGATCTAGGATGGCCAGCATAGAGGCAGATTTCAGTGTTTAAGGGAGTGACTTCCACACTGGGTTGATAAGACATGGGAGCATCCATATCATTTACTGTTCCAACTGGGACCATTTTGAAAGTGAAAACGAGTGCTGTTAATAATTGGGCCTGAACATCAGGCTTAATTTAAAACTGTCTCTTAATAAGAGGGCATTGTGGAGAAATGGAAAAGAGGAAACTTTATGTTAATCCATAAAACCAGTGAGACCTGAAGAATAGGTGCCTATGTGACTGGTTCTTTGTCGGCAATGTTTGCTAATGTTCTGAGCCTCTGGTTGCTGCAATCTAGAAGATGGGCTCATTTAAAACACAAAGCCTAGGGCTGAGGTTCTTTATATAATTGGGGGTTTACCGTTCTCTTTGATGGGAAAGGAGAACCATTTATCTTACAAATTATAGACCACTAGTCTGTTGGACAGCTTTCAGAAGCACTCATGCTTTCTCAAATTATGGGGTCAAGTTTTTCAGTCTAGTACCTTGTGTGAGAACAAAGAGGCTATGGTATCAATTCCACTTAATGATTTTGCTCTGTTTTCTTTTATTTCAGGGGGGGAAAAAGCACAAATAATGGCAACTTTTTTAATAGTGCAGATCAATTTTCTCATTTATCTCACTTTGTAAACAGGAGACCAAACTACACAATCTGTTTCCAGGTTATTGGCCATTAATGCTTCTTCTGTGTCTGTGTCAAGGCACCATTGTGAAAGGCTTGCCTTCCTTGAGCTCCAGCCCTAAATTGTAGAAAATAGGGCCATGTTCTAAGTCCTTTATCTCAGTTTTTTAGTATGTATTTAAATTAACTTCGTTACCATTACGAAATGAATAGGATTTGTGCTTTCCATGTAGAGCAAAAAGGAAATCAAATTTCTGTCGAGGGCTGGCTTTATTTTTTCAAAACAGAAGCAGATGAACCTAATGACTAGCAATTTTCAGAAAGAATGACCTGACTGGAGAACACCAAAACTATAATCTCTCAATTGTTAAACTGCCTTGATTAGTTGAAATAGAAAGCAATTCCATGAAATAGATTGTTTATTCATTTATTTGTTCTTTCCTTCCATCAGTAACCCTGGAGTTCCTTTGGTCTGATGCTGAACTAGAGGTGCTAAGTTAATTTATCATGTTAATTTTTCTTCTAATCTACTTGCCTGCCTTACCTATCAAGAAAAAATATTGTGAAAAATTAGGCATTTTCCAGAAGACTTAGTGAAGTTCCATCATAATCAAGGTAATCAGTTGTTAACCCCATTTTTAATATTTTTACATGTAAAAATGATATTTTCCATGTTGGTCCAGAACTCTGTAGTGTCAACCAAGTATGTGTCATGTAGTCCTGGATAGATTGAAAGGATTTCCTTTTGGAAAAATACTGGCCTAACTTGCCAGGCACCTTCACAGCTTTTGCCAACATTGAAGAAGAATGACTTCCTGGCTGGCTTTGAATTTGACAATTCTTCTTCCCTCACTCCTGCTTTCTCAAGTCAAAAATAGGGTCTCCACACTTTCCAGTGTCCTTTGACATTTTCCAACATTTCTCTGGCAACATCTGACATTTAAAAGGGACAATCCAAAGGAAATTGGCTGGTTCTTCTTCCAGTTTCTCTCCGTGCTGAGCAAGAGCAGCTTCTCAGCCACAGTGTCTGCCACACACACCTGCATGGCCTTGGGGATACTCTCAGAGTTGTGTGTGCTGGAAGGCATCCCAGGACCTCATTATTAATGATATTACTTAATGAAACATATTGGATACTGAAGAAATTTAATGTCTAGTTACAAAATTATATTTATATACAATTGTATGTCCTCTATGTAATAAAAAGTCATATTTCTGTCATTTACTTTTCTCCTAAAGAAAAGGGCATTACTCCCTCCTAATCTTTTCAAGCCTAACTTGAAGTCAGGCTGTTTTATATTTGACACCACTGAGAAGATATCAAAAGGAGGAAATCATGGAGAAGCCACAGATTTAGGATTTCGTAGTTTGTGATACTCTGTAGACAAAATGAGTCATTCTTTCCACTCCTAGTTTTGGGAAAGTTGGGACCATTGTTGGACTACTTTTTTTGTCTTAACTCTTGCAAAATCCAAGTACAGGATTCTACAGAGTTGTCTGGTGTTATTAACTCTACTGTAAATAGAGGATCAAGTAAAGCTTAAGGCAAGACCACAATGAAGTTATAGAGTTTCTTGGAGGTGATACTTTCTATTTCCTTTTATGAGACAACATTAAAGGTTGTATGTACTGAGAAATTAAATTGTCTATATATTTTGATTCTCATGAATAGATAGTAAATAATTGTATTTAGTACATGTTCATCACTTAAAAATTAAACATAGACTAAACAATTCAATATTTAAGTTTAGAGGGATCATGGGAATGAAAGACAGGGGAAGGACCATTTTGGAAAAGGGTTTATGCTGTAA